>DWTU01003034.1:0-10813 GCA_018251515.1 Cecropterus confusis
GGGTAGCGATGATTCTGTGTCCAAGCTCATTAAGGTCTATTTATCTGGAGTTCATTACAGACGTTTATGAGGTAGAGGCCTGTTACCATCAGGTAGAGTGCATGCTTGTTCGCTATTATGATTGTGATTGTTATAAGTGTAGCATTATAATTAAAGATAAGCTATGAGTCTACTAACTTAGAAGCCGCCAAACTTCTTTCATTACCAGAGATTGAATAACAAACCGTGTTTGCTGTGCTAGATTAGTGGACTTACTGCTTAAATAAGGAAAAAATATCCGAATGTTTACAACGCTTTGCTTAAATTTTGTTTACGTAATAATATCAATAAGTGAGGCTTGGATCATTTCATTTTACTTGATTACTTTTATATGTAATGATGTTAAAGGAAATTAAGTTAAAAACATGTATTTAAAGACATATAAAGTGCATATATATTGTGTAACATGTTTGTTGTTTTATACCACCTAGTCGATGCTCAGTTGTTATTTGCTGCTGGCTAATATATGGCTGGGTAATGTGAGGAATGTGGTGAAAAGAACAAGGATGGCTGCCGATTTATTTCCTAGGCTGTCTCAATACATCTCGAGGCTGGGGATAGTCCGCAGGTGTTGCGCGCGCAGCTGTTTCAGGGCGCAGGGCGCACCCTCTTGCAGCCTTATGAATGTCTAGATTCGTAATAATATTATTTTTATTACTTATTTTTGTAAATAATACCAACACACATTTAAAATTCTTTCATTTAGATGAAATTTATTTAAGGACTATTATTAATTGTAACTTTAAATATTTTTTGTAAAACATCAACAGATTAAGTACAAAATCGTATGTATTTTAATTGCAATCGACGAGGGTACTTTGAAATGTTAAATTAATGTCGGAAATATTGAAAAGTTTTCTGAAAGCAATAAACATTAGACAAGGCGGGTCGTGTCCTTTCCGAAATCTACATACTTCAGTCGCCGATAGAGGCCGTAACGTATCACGGCACATCAGGCTTTGCCGGCGACCACAGCGCAGGGCATCCCCTTATTATCGAAAACGTTTTACTTAAATATTATTGGATCCATATCTCTATACAAAAAGTGAATCGATATCTTTGCCGCCGATTAGGTAAGTACATTAATTATCAAAACAAACGGCACCGTCTATGCTTTGTCGCACTTAGAATATTCTAGTGTTCCACGTTCGATATTTCACTCCTTGTCGTTGGTATTAAAATGTGTAATTACTAGTTTGCTTCTAAATATTGATCGTGTACACTCTCAGTTGTAATTATGGAACATGTGTTCATTGTCACCGGGTATCATTTGTATTTTCGACGTAATATGGCAAGAATATGAAGCTTCTTAAGCCTTAAATGCAATTAGCGTGGAAAACATCATTTTTGTACTGATAAACACCCTATATTCCACATTACATTGAAAGGAAAGAATACTGATAGACATGAACTCTTGTGAGCTGTCGTGTCAAGTCTCGGTGGGTTTACCCAGTTCAGCTCACTTATCGACCGGCTTCGTGTAGTTATGAAATGCGTAGATAGTTCTCTACTACTTTACTTTTCATTGTCATTAGATTACTATAATCCTTCTCGTGTTAAGTCGATAAATAGACTGAGTGGAAATTTTTACACACAGCACGACCGTGATAATAATTTATATTTTTTTAAATAGCCAGTATGTTATTTGCGTAGCTGTGGCTATGAGTAATTTTCCAATAAAATCACAATGTCTTCTTCAATTTCCACGTGATATTTTTCCATTTACTATTTAGTATAGGTGTGTCTCAATTTGAACCTATACTAAAATTATATGTCCAGAATATTAATGCAAAATATTAATATTTGCAAACACGATAATTTTCGGTATTGACAGCCTTTGCTTGGGGGGGGGAGGGTATTAATATAACCGATAGTCTGTGTTACGACATCTATTTATAAATGTATGTCATATCATAAACTAAGCATTTTATTTTAGTTTAATGGAACCATTTCTAATGTAATGTTTTATATAAGAAACGTAAATAATGTTTATAGATGACTTCTGTACTGTTTTATGTTAGCCGACTTAAAAAAGAGGTTAATTGTTTGTCCTGTTTAATATCCTACTAAACTCTGTACGGATGTTAATTTTGGAAATGAGTCGACCGGCGACATTAATTCGGCAGATGGAATACACACAATTGTCTCTGCCACTCCCACGAGCATGTCAAAATAGTTCTCACGCAGATTCGTCCATTATCCACATCTTATTTATCTCTAGATTTCATAGGTAAATTATATTGTTTCGTGTTCATGAAACTCAGTTATATTATTGTGCACACTATAAAGAAATAATGTAAGCAAACGCTCATAATCTATTATTATCATGGACGTAATCCCTTCAAATAAATATATGTATAAAATCTAAAATAAAGGGAACTACTTCCGAAGTAATTACCAATCTCTTACTTGAATGGATCTTAAAATCATTATATCTGTTATAAAGAGCCCTAGACTCAATGTAGCTCAAGTGTTTGGATAAAACTTGACTTGGGGCTTGATGGATAAAGCATTTCGAATTGAAATAGAAAATAGCTGTTAAAATATTTTATTAGTCATGGCGTCTACTAATGTACCAAATGATGATAATAATAATATAATCCCTTGAATTTCGGATTAAATGATACCTTTGAATCGCTGTTAGTAAAATAGGGTTGTGGAATTACAAATCTCTCTTTAAGTCTTTAATTTGGTAGGATTTTTTTTGGATATAAAAAGGTCATAGAACTAAAAAATTATGTGAATAGGATTCAATTAAATAATTATTTTATATTGCTTTCAATTTTAACGATTAAAATAATGCTTCTTTAAGTGTAGTGCAAGAGCAAATCTCTTGTTATTTTTTTAAGCTAAGTGAACTGTGATTTCAGATAACTATGTGAAATACAAACTTATTTTTGATGATGAATTTTCTGATTACAGAATGCTTATGGCACTTGACCTTCTCTATATTCATTTACCCGTAGTTAGTTTTAAGTTCTTCATAAATCAAGTTGGATCATATCCCAAATTTCAATTAATTATCTTGTTTCTAATTAATAATCATAGTGAATAATCTCAATGCTATTTAATAGACCTATAGGAACTGTTTTTTAAGTCTTAAAAAAGGACTCCCGTTGATTTTTGCCAAACTATTTGTTGGTTAGAAAAATTCACGCATGAAAGATTATTATTTTAATAAGTATTTTAAAATAAACAAGCATTATTTATAAACTTACCGTGCATCATTCATGATAATAGCTGTGTTACAAAAATATCTTTGAGAAGAACATACACTTTTAATTCCTTAATTCAGGAATTATGACTCAGTCATCAACTGAGTCACGCCCTCAGTTGGAGTCACCTGATCGCCCACTCGTAAACGTAATTAAGGTCTTACTGAATAATTGCTATCATTAGATCCATATACGTCAGATGCTTAAACGTTTTGTTTGAGTTTTAATTATCGTTTACAAAAGCATTTTTATTAGCGACTGACAAATCTCACAAAAACTTAAATATATGCTAGTATTCACGTAGTAGTCGAAATTCGGCCATGTTTTTTATGATTTTTATGATATCAATATCACTAATAGCTCGTCAATATCAACCAAACAAAAAAAAACGGTTGACATACAAAAGACAATGGTATTGAACTACTTTTCCTTTGCCTAATTATTTATAGATAACAAACATGCGTGCGACGTAAATTTAGAGCTACTATTGAACGAGGAATAGGGTCAGTTTATTATTTGTGTGTATGTATATTTTATATTACGATAATTTAGTTTACATACCATCTATTTTCATATGGGACGTGTGACACATTTTTTAAATAATTCTAAGAGGTATTCATTTTATAAGATAACAGTAAATATTAGGATATAAAGTTTCAACAATAACCATGAGATAGATATTGAAGAATACGCATTAAGGAACGTACTTAAAGAAATTGGAATAATTAATAATAGAAGTAACATAAATAATCGTTTAATTAGGCCTACATGCAGTACCACATTATATTTATTATTCACTAATTTATTTATTACATTACTTATTCAAGTTTTCAATTGACGTCATCAGATATTTTTTTTCCTCTTCTGAAGAAAAAATAAACAGAACATCCGGAATAATGCTTAATTCTATTTATGAATGAGATATGAATTCAACATATTTAGTACGCATTTACGTAATTACAGAAATAGAATGATAACATAATCTTTTGTTACAAGCCTAATGGCGTAAATAGAGTCTGAATACTATGTATGATTTTTTATTGAAATTGTAAATTACTTGTCATTTTCAAGGTTGTCTAATCATATTAAATTGAATATAATTAGCTATCATACAATCTCTTCTTGCTTAACCATTTGTCTATCAAACTATTTTACTAATAAGACATCAATAACAAGTTATTTTTTATTTAAAACATAAAATAAGTGATATAACTACGGTTGAATTCGTACTGCATAAAAAGCAGTAGCCAGTTTCATAAAACGAATGGGAGAAAATATACGGAAATGTATCTAACATTAGTTGGCTCAAAGTTTTTTCATAAATTGATTGTCAAAGTTATCGTCATGCGAACACTGCAAGTTAGTAGTGATTGTGAAATATTCTATACATGTTTAGAAATCTTTCGTTATGATTCATAATATACATCATAACAAAGTTGTATAATACTTATTCGCAATAATACGAACTAAATTAATAAATAAATTTAATAACTTTTTTCTATTAAGAAAATAAAATAATTGCTTAAATACCTTATTGTCTTAAATATCACATTATACTTCCATTTTTTGTACAGTTTTAAAGCTATTATTATTTTAAAATGATTTTAAAATGGCTTCGTCAAATGTACATCTACAATTTGAAATAGAATTGAGTTTATCAATAATATAATGCATAATCTCTATAAAATGGCAAATATTTTATAACAAAACCTACACAGCGCTTACATTAAAACATAATCTACAAAAAATATTTATATACTTGTTTATGTGAGCTTGATACATAGTCAAAAACTATAATGACCAGATGTATTATTAAATTTTTCTAAGCCTTCCTATCCATCCATGCATACACAGTGTAAAAGATGTTTTCACAGAAGTTTTTGCGTGATTTCTCACGTCAGACATGTTGGCTGGCGCCCCGCTAAAAGCTTTTTCGATCCTCGGATATTTACGTATAAGCTTCTAATAACGTAATGAATTATTTTTATTTGACTTATTTAAAAGTCAGTTTTCCGGAAAGCTGGCACATTGCCATTAGATATTTCGTTTGTAACCAAACCGTTAACAAAAGGGTGTTAACCGGCTCTTTTGAAGAAGTTCCCCGTTTGTTCATCGACTTGTGGAGGTGGCGTGGGAGGGATTTCATGTTGCGGCTTCAGCAGCCAGGGATTTTCCGCGCCCTGTTGCGGACTGCCGTCGGTTCTCCTTTGATTAGCAGACGACAGAGTTATGTTCAGATGGGGAACTTGTGTTTTGGGGCATGTTGGAGGCCTGTTGGATTTTGGTTGCATGTTGTCTGTAACAAAAGTAATTTGTGTCGATATTACAAATAATGATATGAGTTGCACATATTGAACATATAAACATATTATTCATTAAGGCAATATAGATTTGTATTTTATACACTTTTACACACTATATTAAAAGTATTGTTATAAAAATCACAAATATATTTAAACCAAGCAGGGCGATAATCATCTATGAAATTGTTTAAAAAGTTATCTGAATAGTAATTCAAGTATCGATAAATATAAAATTTAATTCGTTAAACGGTAACAAAGGAAAACTGTAAACACAACAGCCAGAGAAACAAACAACAATAAAATATTTATGTCTAAACAGAAGCCATAAAAAGTGTTCACTACACATGGCAGCGATATCACTCAAAAATACGAGCACAACAACCTACCTTGTACGTTTAAATTGATATTTTCCAAACGGCAATTGATAACTTCGACACTGTCAACAAACATTGAGTAGTTATAACGAGCACTTGAGTGGCCGAGTGTTTGATATGAAATGCGCGTCGGCGAGTTGTCCGCCGGTTTATATCGCATCTGAGTCACATTTGGCAAGAGAACCTCCTCAGCTCTCCTCCACGTCACGGCTGAGCTCTGACGCCAGATTGTATGACGCCAGCACTCTCCGGCCCGTTCCAAGTTTCTCTGTTCGCAAGATAATGTGCGTAAAGAAAATGTAACGACAATAATTATTATTCTAATTCCGATAAGAATATGATTTATGTTAATAAGTTTAATTTATTACCTGCAAGTGTACGTCTATTGTGTAGAGTAACAGCTTGTCTAAGTACATAACTACAGGTATAGAATTCTTAAAGCATATTTAAACAATGATTTCCTTCAAGATTAAAGACCCTGTTATGTAGTTGTGTATTAGGTAATAAATTGAAATACTAATAGTACATCTATACAGTTGTATTCAATCCATTCGTCTTTCTCTACTACCTAACCTCCCCATTGAAACGTCCACTTGACCGGCTTCGTCGTCAAAGGAGTACCTACATACTACTGTATTAATACGAGACTTATTTGAGTATATACTTATTTGAGTATACTTTTTAATTGACACATTTATTGAGCAAACATATTTTAAAAATCCCTTAAAAACGATGAAATGATGTCAACATCACAAACTGATAAAAAAATTATGTGACTTGAATTTTCACCTGTTTTTAAGTGTAGGCAAAGTTTAGGATTGACTGTTCAGGAAATTAGCCCATTAACAACACAATCCATCGTTTTTATGTTCCCCATATAAAAATTTGTCATTTTTTGTGACTATTGTTCACTAACGGAACGAACAGCTATTCATTTTAAATCATCGTTTTCGTATGAAAAATTAATGTCTCTTTACATTACTTTCAAAAAATAAATACGTTGTGCGTCAATTGTGGCATGTTCTTTGTTATTATTTTAGTAGTGGAGCGACCCTCCCTTGTGTTATCGTAGACGTTATTGTCCAGCAATAGTTGAAATAAGGAGATTGAGATAGCGTCGGTTACATAAAACGAGTACCTCTTGATCGCATTGTTCTCTACAAACAATAATAGTAAGGCAGTATTGCCAAAGCTCTGTAGGTACTAACGGAAAGAAAACCTTTGTAAGTCCATTAGTTGTGAAAGCGTAGTCAGGGTTACGAAAACCGAACCTCCTAAATTTTGGGACTCTATGACTGTACAAATGACTCACGTACATTATTTGTTACTTAATATAAGCATGTTTGCATTACTTTATTGTAATGGTCCGGTTTCTTCTATTCATTCATTAAGGAATAAACAAACAAAGGATAAATAAATACTTAAGTTGTAAACATTTCTGTTTTTCCATTTATTTCCGCATAACTATTTTTATCTCTTTTATTTATTTTTTTTAATCATTTTCGTACATGCCCATTCTATAATTCAACACAATAAACGAAGCATTATTTTATTAATAATCTACTTGCGTCATTCGTTACGATACTTCTTTTTATGGTTTCCTAGGTTGCCATTTAACAAAGAGGTTTGATTTACCTATATTACCAATTCAGAGAGCAATTAAAAATTATCGCACATTTCATGTCACGAGTTGTTTATGTGTATCACTATTTGTTTGCACCCTTTGTTGTAGTTATTTCGATGTGACATTAAAGGAATCATAGTATCTAATATAACCATAGGATCTTTAAGAAAACAACGTAGACATGTATTTGAATCAGTGTTCCCAACTGTACGAGAATTATCGTACATGTACGATAATTGCATAATAATGTACGATAGTAAACTATAATCGTACGATAATTTTCCTTACGAAGAATGATTACATATTTTGTTTTGGGTAAAGCATCTTTTTCTGAGGTTAACTTTTTTTTTTTATGTCGTCAAATATTCTGAGATAATGTTTTTTTTTGTCGTCAAATATTGTATATAAATGTATCGATGTAGTACGTTATTGTTCGATAATTTTGATCCAAATGATCAAAAAAACGATAATTTTACGGCTGTCGTATGATAATTGCCTGGCTACAGGTTGGGAACACTGATCTAAATCACGCTTCCATTATGTATGTAGATGATTGTAAAAATCCGTGGAATTTCACGAAACTGCGGTTTAATTAGCTTATTCGTTTACGGCACTATCTTATGAAGATAAAGAAATTATAATACGCTTTCAAGAAAGAGTAACTTTCTTTGCACATAGACTTTGGTAGGTATTTATTTTTGTTGTGACACGTACATCGTCGTAGCCAGCGTCAAACGAGCACAGATGCCCTGCGCATTTTATGGAAACGGCTTTGCGTGATGTTTTAGAAACTAATAAAAAATATTGTCTTTATAGTTTCAAAGGGAGATATCGCAAGTAGGCAACCTGTCATCGTGCGAAGATTATGACATAAATACCTTTGTTTATTGCTCAAAGAGTATAAACATTTGTGGTAGTTAAAGAAACCATGGAACAAGTAACAAGTAACAACGTGAATCGGGTAAGCCCTATGGCCAACATGAACACACCGGGCGTCATAATATAGCACTTTTTGAAAGTAGTAGAACCCTCTGTGGTTCGACTCCAGAAGCACCACCGCCATACCTATTTCTGCCTAATAACAGCAGTATTATGCACTGCTGATGTGGGCTGAAGGGTGTTGTAAAAAGATAAAGGTAAAGGTAAGACTGATCTTATCTGGGGTTGATTACAGGCGGCAGTTACCACTTACTATCAGGTGAATTGCGTGCGTGTTTGCTATTTCCGTAATATAAAAAAAAAAACACTTTAAACCATCGATCAAATGGTTTGTTAGACTTATTTGGCCCTACAAAGACGACTATTATAACTATAGAAAATACCAGAATTGTAATACATTTTGTGAGGTCGTGTTCTTAGATCCAATTCCAGAATTGTAACATTTTTTTTTTAATAGTACATATGCACGGGGTTAAAAGAGTATGTCTAACTACCACTACTTGGCTAAAATGCAACCTTAAAAGAAGTGAAGAGTTTTTCTATTTCTATTCAATTGACTTTTAAAGTGCAATTTTAAACTCAGGCTGTTGACACCATTTTCAAGATCCAAAGTTACTTTGAAGTGTTTAATTATAAGTCTCGGTGTTGTTTTGATACAAACCGAGTTTATTCTCAAGCTGCACTCCAATGTAATCGCTAAAATACTTTAATGTTTCAAATGAACTAATTAAATGTATACGTGTAGGTGACATCGTTATGTGTTCATGTTTATGTTGTCTGATTCAATAAATTCGAACAACAGTAGGTATGACTCTTTGTTATCATCAAGCGACATATTGTTACCTCAATTGGAACTAGTGATTAAGTAATTTATTCGAAACATGGTCACTGACGTGTTAGATAAACTGATTCACCGAAACTGTGAAGTGTCTTGTGACTTGTCGTAGGCACGTCATTTGACTTACGATTGGACCTGTGTCTCACATTATCCTCAGGTTTATCCTTAAGCAATGACGACCGTAGCTTACGCCTGACTGCGTATGTCATATTCACAGCAGACTTTTATAGTTCGTATATCGTATGGCTGACAAAAAAGCACATATCGCAAAATTTTACAGCGCTTTCCATGTAAATTCGACAATGTTCGCTGACGAAGCCCGTTATATACAATACATGAACACGCGATTGTAGCAGCCTTTGTCGTAACGTATGGAAAACAGTACCTATGATGTTATCGATTTGTTGTCTTCGACATAGAAAGTGTGTTGCGGAATGGATATCGATTTTGCGGTCATATTTTCATGTATTATAAATATAAACGCATAGATTGTAATGATGACCTTTTGTAAAATGTATCTTGAGGTAATTGTATTATTTAGTAAATAAAGTGCGTAGTGATATTGATGTGTTTGGGGAATGACTTGTCTTTTGGTATTAATTATTGATTGGCAAGTTAAAATACTTTCTTTTAGTCTTCCAATTCATTACGCAATTAACAAATAAAATCGACAGTAGTAGTATATATATCATTGTAAATGAGGAGTTCTTAGGATATTCCGTAACAGAGCAAATTACCTATTTCCGTATTCATTTTTTGGGGAAGCGAATTCTGGTAGATTGTTGACATCCAGGAATTAGACATGAACTGAAGTTATTCAAATCTTTAGACGCTTCCTTGGTACATAGTAAATTTATGATTTTGATGTATTTTCCAATGACTCGTTGACCCAGTAGCCGAGTTCGTGACGACTTGTCTACAGGGCAATGCTCGATTTTACTTGTGTGCTACTGAATGCGGAAGTATAAATTAATTTTCTTGTTTATGTCCTAAGGGCAAGATACCGACTGTCACATTACCGGATATTTAATATTTAACGTTTCCAGGACAATAATTTTCTGCATTTTATTTACGTTATTTTCGTCCACGTTTGTATCATATGCGCCTAAATACGATATTATTTTACGTAAAAGTCTCACTTTCTTTGGAAGTCACTACTACCAAAAATAGATACTAAAAAATATATATTCATTAAACACCAATTTCCTCATCCGCCTTCGTATGGAATTGAACCCACAGTCCCTTATAGTCATAATATGGTACAAGGTGGTAGAAATGTTTGTGATTCGACTCCGGACGCACCACCGCCACACATATTTCTGCCTAATAACAGCATAACACTGCTGTTATTAGGCAGAAATATAATGCGCTGTTGTGATCTGGTCTGAAGGGTGTGGTAAGGGAGACATACTTTTCCGAGGCATTCCATCTTAGTACTCAGGGGTAGCAATGCATCTGTGGCTAACCTTAGGTGAAACTTT
>DWTU01003035.1:0-10808 GCA_018251515.1 Cecropterus confusis
CATGAACTTAAATTCATTGCCAAAGAGATTTGAAAACAAACATTTCATATTTTCTTTGGTATTTATCTGTCCCCGTCACGTATATCTCTGGAGGCGTCTCTAGTAGGTCGTGACCGTGGCTGATGTTGTACGCATTGATATGTTTGGCGGCGTGGAGTGCGTTCCTCGGACGTTCGCCTTCAGTGGAAGGCGCGGGTCTAATGTTGCTGTACCAGCCGGCGGACGTCACGAAGCCCTGCGCCCTGTCGCGGTATCTGCGCTACGACCTGACCTTCGGGATGGGCATGTCGGACACAACCACTTTGGTACGATTGGATTTACAAGCTACTCTCGGCTTACTATTCTCGGATAAATTACACGGTCCATGGATATATTCTATTGACAGCAGTAAACTGAGTCTTAACTATGTGTATACAAAGTGAAATAATTTATTACTCACCTGACTTCTAACCGTTAAGAAATTGTTCCTTCCTTCATGAGCTCAGAGTCATGAGATGATGATGAATATGTCGTAACATGAAAAAAGGCCGAAGCCGAAGGGCCGGACATCAGAAGTGATGTAACGGAAATATTTTATTGATTCAGATATAGCGATTACAGCTAAATGATAATAGAGTAGGCTAGGACGGCCTGTTGAAACAGACGGAGGTCCATGCACGGAGACGCATCAGCAGACGCAAGCAGGTAGGTGGGACGATCATTCGATATCGTCCGACGCACGTGCGTACTTGTGACGTTATCTGTTTTTAATGGTTAGACCGGTATCGCCGACAAATGTATATAAATGTCTCAATATCTTTAGAAAATATATGAAAAACATTGTAAATGCCTATAACATTTGAGGGTTGCCTTCGATTTCCCTGGGATCCCATCATCAGATCCTGACATCGTGCTAATAAGACCACCTCAGGATTATACTCTTTTGAATAAAAAAGATTTTTGAGAATCGGTTCACAAATGGGAGAGAAATCGATGAACATACATAAAAAAATAAGTACAGTCGAACATAGAACCACCGCCTTTTTTGAAGTCGGTTAAAAAGGACACATGCTCTAATATCCGATAGAGGCTTGGTATCGAGAACGGATCAATTGAACAACTGTTAGACAATTACCCAATGTCACAATTGGCGGCAGCCACGAACGCCTTAATAAGTAAATTCAAGGCTCATGGCCAAAGAGATTTAACCGCCGACGACCTTAACGTTTTTAACATTTTACTACCTTTCTGCGGTCGGCCATAATTTTAATTTGGAGCCGATGTTGCCAACTTTGATATGCTTATTGATATTCTAGAGAGCGTCTGGGCTCTCGTCGCAGTTAGAAGGTAATCAGGTGTACAGGTAACGACCGCGCGACTCCAGCGAGCTTCTACATAATTTGTATAAGAAACAAAAAAATATGGGAAATTGTCACTCAGGACACTTCTTATTAAATGTGAATATTTTGCAATAAAACCTATATTTAAATAAAATTTTCCATTAAGAGTAACTATAATCAGTATAATGAAATAATAATTGTGACAGATAGGTAAACTGTTTGAAAGTGAAACTTCTTAAATAAAAGACTCTTTATTAAGTAAAATGAGTTTTAATTTTATCATTTGGTGTGTGTGTTATTAACTATCTTGTCTAAGATTTAAATATATTTGTGTACAAATATTTTATTCTCGAACATCTAACATTACGATATACTGATAGGTATTTCGCACGATGTACGAACTCGACTACGAGTGCTCCGTGGAAATCGTGGCCGATTCCGAGATCGCACACCTGCTGGTGGTGGTACGGTACCCCACGTCGCTGAGGCTGAGCTGCGAGATGAACAGGAACGCCATCACGCTGCTGAGGAAGGACGGGTGTCTCCGGCTATGCGAGCTCGCACACGACGAGCTGGCCTCGTACGTCACGTTCCCGGTGCGATCCCGCGTGCGGTTCAGGTTCATCAGCAACAGTAGCATCAACTCCGATATGAATGTGAGTGTTTTTATATAAACTAAATATGCTATTTCACTTACGTGATAAAAGCAATGTACTCTCTTCCTTACTCCCGCTGGCAACGCTAGGCAAGTTGTCCATGTAAAAAATCCCTGCAACCATTTTCACTGTCCTCTCTCGTATTCTCGCACTATGTCGCTGCAGACCACTGATAAATCGTGATGGTTCACTGGTTATAGACTTATCATTCATTATTCTAAAACCTCCTTCATTAAACAACCATGAAATTCAAAAATGTATTATGAAATTCGCTTAATAATTCCAGAGATTAACGAAGTAAATAATATCTTATTGTTTATAAGATTACTTAGTATAGATGGACTAATGTTCATTATTTTTAGTAAGTTCAAGTGGTATTAGAACATTAAAACTTCCTTCTCTCCGTGGTATTTGTTGGTGTACTGTATAAGAATTTATTCTGTCCTTGCTTCAACAATCAGGCGTATTTGTACCAAGTGACGGCGACGACGGCCCGCGAGCGGCCCCCCTTCGGCTGCTTCAAGTACAATGAGACCACCTGCGCCGTCAGCGGCAAGCGCTACTGTTTTACCTCGGGTGTTGTCTGCGACGGCATACGGAACTGTGGTGTCAACGACTGGTACGTAAATAAATTTTATTATAATAAGCCCTTCTATAGGCGCTGGATGTGGATGGTCACAACAAAATGGCATAAGTACAAGTCGATAGTGATACGCTTGCAGTAGATAAGATATTAAAATAAATAATTAATACTTTATATTGTGAGTGTTGGTTTACTTAAACTTACGGTAAACTGCATAATCCTTGATTTAAAAAATTGTTTTATATTAAGTGTACTAAGATTTCTGATAGTTTATTTGTAAGTTTTTTTAGCAAAAATGTAAAAATATATTAAAAAAGAAATGTATAGATATATGTATATAATTTCAGAAGTTGTTACATCAGTAACTCACGCCTATGCGGTGGATTCTGCCATGCTCCTTGTTACTAATACACATGCCTAACTTCCCCTGGGCACTAAATTGGAACATTACTTATTGAGGTTTCATTAACAACATAGAGCTGAAATAATCTGTGTTGACGATAGCAACTGTGCCTCCTATAACCATAGGAAAAGAAAAATGGCCTCGTTAATTTGGAATATTGTATTGTAGACCACGATTGTGCAGTATCAGTTCATAGCGAACGTCAGCTCGTTCTGTGTCCACTTATTTAATTAAGATGGTTTGCGTTAGCTGCCTGCTCCGGATCGACTGGAGTCACCGAATCAGTGTGACCTACAAAGTTTTATCCACTACACCGTACCATATCACAATAACGCTAGAAATGTGACCAAATGTGACAGACAAAATAAAACATCGTATTAGATACTTAAAAAGTATTAAAGGTGTCGGAGGGTGTCGACGGGTGTCGTGGTGGAACGGTCAGTTGGGCACAGACTCGTACTTCCAACACAAATAATGTTTTTTGCCTGACACGGTCATAGCACTGTCACGATATAGTAGTACATTGATATGTCAGCAATATACTTGATGTCTTATAATATTGTATCGGTCAATGAATCTGCGGCCGACGCCATCTCAGAAAGACCCCAGTCCTGTTTGAAATTCATTACGGTTACACGCAACGACAACTTTTCACAGTAAAATTACTTAATATTAAATTAATCGAAAAATAGTCTACCTGTACGTATCTATTTAATATGTGCATTCATATAAGGTTCGACGAGCGAAAATCTCTGTGCGGTCTTCCCATAGAAAAGTTAGACATTGCGCCGGTGATCGCCGTGGCAGCGGCTCTGCTCTGCGCGCTGCTGGCGGTCTGCCACGTGCTGCTGCGCTGCCTGCCGCCCCAGGGGAGCTCCTTCTTTATATTCAACGCCAACGAGGACAACAGACTGTGTATCGATCCCGTGCTCAGACCACGGGGGAGCTACAGCCCCGAACCAGAAAGGATAAGGCATATGTCACTAATACCAGTACGTTCTGTTCCCAATTACAAGGATTTTATCGGGCGTTCCAATTTATAGCTTGAGCGAACGACAAGCGGTACGTATTAGATTATTTGTATAAAAGTTCGATCGACAGATGTGTATGCTTTGGTTTTTATATATAATATAGTCACCGAGCATTTTGGCAGCAGTTTATGCATTGACCACAGTTGCTCAAGCGATAGTAGCCAATGAGCGGGCAGCCTCACATGATCGGGGAAAGCGGCCTTAAAAAGGTAGCACGGTAGTATAAAATATTTTATTACGTAAAATATAAACACGCGTTGATGTAATTCGATAGAAATTATGAAGTAGGTACTATTCTACTTTGTCAATGAGTTTATAACCCCCGGAATGATTTAAGTTTTAAGAGAAATGTAATGGGTATGATTATCTAATTACCGATAACAATGTAAATTTTAAACAAACCAGTGAAAACTATGGAAATTTATTACGTGCAGTAAATTGGTACAAAAGTTTGTTCTATTTGAAGGTAATAAGCAGTTCATCGGAGAGTGAACTAGATCTTAAAAGCATAGACGAATGTGTGAAGATACCCAAACCGTCAACAGATTGCGTAAGTAAATATTTGTATAAGCCTAATTAATATTGTCGAATAATTTGCTTATTGAGAAATCATATACGATCCTAGCTGTACGCAGTGGTTTCAGTTTTCACTGCACATGAATATTGTAATGTAAGTTACTTCGACTATTTTAATAAAATATTATTAGCGCCGAGAACTGCAACGCGTGGGTCACGTGCGGTAGGTAGTTAGGTTCTCGAATTATTTGATGGATCTCAATGTTTAATGTAATGTAATACCTACTTAAATTATTTTTCTAAAATCGAAGTCGCCTTAGTTACTCATTATAACTATTACCTGTCAATTTTTACCGAATGTCCCGATTTTTTATCTTCAATTTTTAAATGATTTGCGTGTGAGAAATGTATGCACTTGCTTAATAGACGAATGAAATCAAGTGAGGAAACCTACAAATCTAAGAGTTCATTCAAAAGTTTTCTGAGGCACGCACCTGCCCTTCATGGAGATTATGGTTTATCATTCAGAAAGGGGACATGTTCGCGGCAGTGCAGCCGTATCGGATTGATGACGGTATATATTATGTTATGGGATGTCATAGTCAAATTCAAATAATTTGTTCGAAAGTACGACTACTTAGAAACACTCCTTGAAAGTCAATTCAAATTAAAATAAATTTCTATAAAATGTGTGTTGCATTAATATTTGTATGAGTAATGATCTAAATAAAAATAATATTTATTTAAGCCACGGTTATCGCTATCCAATTTCACTACGACAGTTGACAATTCCGTGTGTACATTAACCGGAGGCCGCTTTGTTTCCAAGCACTGCCAAAAGTGTGTGTTCTGCTCCTGACACAATTTAAATCGGAATACTGACGAGAATTAGCTCAATGCTACTAAATTATTTACATTGTGAATGCAAGTGAAACAAAGTTGGTGATGGCGCAATCTCCTAAGCTCTCCGTCTTCAGTTTTACGACGAGCAAGCAACGCGTGATCCTATGCACACTCAACAAAACCCTTCTTCTAGATTATCTATAGATAGTATAGATATATACCATCTATACTATCTACACATAGAAACTATAGAAACGAAGTCGAAAACCTATTACTCGATGTAATAGGTTCTTTATGTACGTGATGGTGATAGTTTTTATTTAATTACACTTATAGATTATTATTTTGAAATTCGGTTTCGGTGGTTTACATCAAAGTAGGTACTTCGGATTATTACATACATACAATACATCAAGAGGAAACCTTAATGTTCACGAGCGTTCTGTGAAGCAACATAATTTGCATATTTTTTGACTAACACGTTTACTCCGATTTAAATTTTTTTTTTTTTAGTAGCATCAGTAATCCTAAGATTTTTTTAAATAAAAAAGCCTATGTCGTCAGAAATATACGCAATCGCGTGAAAGTCGTCGTCGAATCGTCAGAATCAATGCAACTATTTTTAAGACCCGGCACTTATAAATTGCATTCTATGTTTATTTTTCAAATGAGTTGTATTTCATTTGAGACAACACAAAGAGGGTTCTGGATTCGAACCCCGTCTGGTCAGCCACTATATATCATGAATTTCTTTTATCCAGATATCTTAAATAGTTATTGCTTATTTGTTTTCAGGAAAAACCACCTCGACGCAAAATGACAATGAGGTCGATGACCGCTAAAATTCAGGAGAAATTTCGGTTCGTCACGGGCAGCAAGAACCTTTCGACCACCCTGCCCGCGGGCAAGCTGCCGACGACCTCTATGGACGTCTGACACAACAACGTGACTCTTACCTCTCTATAACAATATATTTGGTTATCATCTGTATTATTATAAGTACATTGATAAAATCGTTATAAAACACGTGTCTATTTTGTTTTTATATGATAATGACATGTATACTAATATTATAAAACAGTAGAGTTCGTTTGTTTGGTTGAACGCCCTAATCTCGAGAACCACTGGCTCGAATTGACAAAAAAACATTACGTGTTGAATAATTCATGTGTTGAGGAAGGCTATGAGCAATATATCATCAAGCTATGTTTATTTGTATTAGCTATGTAGTAGCGGGCGAAACCGCGGAGCATATAGCTAGTCTTAGCTTGTTTGTAAATATATACCTCCCGAAATTGTCTAGTAGGAACGTTTGTATCTGTATAGAGATAGGTACATGTTTTTCTTACCATGTGTATTTTTGTAAATGTGGTATACATTGTCTGGTACCTTCGTGTAAACTTAAAAGAGATGTAAATATCTACATGCACATGTACCTCCATGTATATGTACCTACGCCCTGTGTCCTAAACTAAAACCTATCTTGCTGCAACTAAGATGAGATTGTGAAAGAAATCTTCGTAGCTCGACTGCAGAAGCACCATATCTACTGCTGCATTTCCTCACAATATGTACAAGAAGTAACTTCTACTATCCATAAAATACAATCACAAACACGTCGCCTGTCACCACGCCATGCAACCTTTATGCATGTCAAGGCTCTTTATAGTGAACGAATGGAAAACTTATGCAACACGTCCGGCAATTCTTATTTACATAGTGCTCATCATAATTATATTGTAATATATTATAAACACAACCTCTACATAATACCATTTAAATGCTGGGCTCGGTCACTATAGCTTGGGCTCCTCATACATTCAAATGGGATCGGCAAGTCACCGCGCTGTTCGAATGTTAGTTTGAAATAAACCGTTATGTACAAACTGTAGAAAGTAGCTAATAATTGCCCTACAGTTTTATCTTTGTGTTTATGTCCCATGAAAACCTGTTTAATTTTGTCCAAGGTTAGTTATTGCAGTCGTAGCTTATAACACGTTTCTTGTCTAGCATAAATATGCAATATGCAAGTATATCACATCCATATCACATCACTATAATTTAGGATGACATTTGCTCCCTGGCAAACGGTTCTGTCTTACTTAAAAGTGAATATATACGAACACACATTAACAAACGCTTCCGTGGTAATCTCGTTGTTCAACAAATATCTATATATTCACCTTTCTGCCTAATCTGTGTTCACAGATCTGTGAATGTCAGCGTGAGATAGACAGAGCCAAGCGATATAACAATCTTATCAATACGATACAATTATCTTGAAGTCCTAGGTTAAACTGCATCACCTTATCATCATTTTCCAGTGAAATGTGGTGGATGTTCTGCTAATTGCCACTCTAATTATGCTATTAATCGTTGTGTAGCTTCGACTCATGTACATATTTGATCGAAGTTGTGCAACGTGCTTGTACGTCTATGACCAAGTAATTCATATTCAATATACAAAAGCTACTCTTATTTTAAAGGTACGTCTATTTGTCATCATGCATACACTCGTGATCCACTCCTGGGTACGCCTTGGGTTTAAACGTGGTTAACAGTTGAGGAGTTTCAGGCATACCTTTAAAAACTTTAGGCTCCGTTAGGATCATCAGAGATGTTTTCTGTTTCGTTAAACGAAGTCAGTAACTTGTTATCGAACGCCGGACCGTTGTTGTGAGAGACCGAAATTATACCACTACGTTATATTTACCTACTACGGTATCATGGCTTATTATTTTATCAAGATCAATATAGGTACTTATTACCGTGAAGTATATTAACCCCAAGCGTTACAAAGTCAGTCGTATGATTATGAAGGTTCATTATGAAGGTTTACCTCCAATGTATTTATTTTGATATGTAATCAAGAAGACACCAAGAAATAGTGAAAAGTGGCACCGGCAATACATTAATTAGAAATAGACGTTTAACCATTTTTATCTTGCAATTTAAAAATTTTCACATCGTAACGGAAATTATAAATGAGTACCCACCCGAATGGATGATGCAGCTACTCACATTTTTATCGAATGTTATACCAGGTGACGGTTTTTCTTTTATTTGGTACTAACCGTACTTTATTATGGGGCCGTCAATTAGTCACGTGTGGCTCGAAAGGAGGATTTGACAAATAAAACAAGGGGGAGAGGGGTGTAGTAAGATATCACAGGTGTTTATATTTTCGTAAGACTCGCGATTTCTAAACCGAAACACAAAAAAGGTTCAAGAACAATGTACATTAAATATGTTCATGTACAGACGCAAATATTTTTTGCCATACATTTTATGTTCATGCCAGTCAAATACAACCTGCAACCTTTCTGTCTAAACATTTTTATCATGAGCCTTAATTTTCTGGAATAAAATTAAATTATACTTTATACCTGTATTTAAAGATAATATTCTAAAAATTTAGTCGTAAGCCTCACCACGTTTCCCTCTATTCTACGAGGGGGGTAAAATGCTAAAAAAACATCACGCGATTAAAGGACGTATTATGATCTTTTAAATTACTATCGCATGTCACGAGAACTGCTAAATTATTATAAATAAGTCATCATCCAATCAACTTGGACATAATACCATTATAAATTCATAACAATCCTCGAGTCATCTAAATTGTTTCATTATTCATGTTTGAATCGTTTTTACCATTAAAAATAAAATTGTTTTTTTTTTGCAGTGCCAAATCCAAATAATACATAATCATATTAAGATTATCATATAGGTGTTATTATGGCTACCACAATACAAAAAATACAAAGCTATTGCATAATAAACATACCTACCTACTATAGAAAAAATATATATTGCACTTTTTTTCTCCGAAGCATTTTTTATGATATTTATTTTCGCCGACATCCATACTACTTAACAACGAACTATTATTTTGTTGATTATATGTTACGATTGTGATCGGGTTGTATAAAAAAACGCATTGATTTTTTTAACTAGGTTGGTCTATTTACTAGCATTCATTTGATAACCATTATGTCGTAACAATAAAAATTCGTCCCTACTCCCCCTTTTTCCTTCAAGACCAGGCGCCATTTTTAAAAATTATATAGCCTATATCACTCTCCAAACTGAGACGATTCTAATGATATGACATACGTCACAATCCGTCAAGCCGTTCGGTCTATTGCGCGTGCCAAACAAATGGACATACAAACAAACATACATACGCTCGAAAAATACTACCCTCATTTCGAAGTAGTGGGGTAAATACATAATTATTATGTTTGAATACGATCTGACCAGCAGTTAGAAGAACATCAACTGTTTTCCAATCCTGCAGCTTTAACCGTACCTACAAACTATAAATGATAGATATTGAACACGCGGAAGCGTGTTAATGTCGATAGGAATATTGAGCAGGAGTAGGTGACCTTTGCAGAGGAGGTATTTGAAGATATGGCATTCGGAAGAATTCTCGCTAATTTGATGAAAAAATCAGACATTAAAGAAATTTACCTACTACTACTCTTATAATCCTAGTAGGTATTAACATAGGAGTTTTTGGACACGTTGACGCTTAGATGAAAATATTACTAGTCTTAGTGCGTCAACGCGTGCATCACTGGTAGTGATTGCGATTATAATATTGGTGTTTCCTACTTAAAAATATAGTATTTTATGCCAATTAATTGTAAAAAAAAAAGGTCGCTATCGCAAGTATCTGATTTTCATCATCCTCGATCAAAATGAAATAAAATAATCAAGTTGTATTTTTATCTGCTTAATATTTAATATTATAAGTAAACTAGCGGTGCCCGCGGTTTCACCCGCATTTAAAAACAATGTAACATGAAATCAGTATAACGGATATCAACAATCTTAACTAAATAACATCTATTTAAAGCACATTGGTAGAAACTTACCTTTATGACATGATGACAAATACCTTTAGTTAAAATAAACAAAGGAACTACCTCCCCTCTCTCTCTCTCTTTGGTACTTAACTAATAGTTGAATGACCTACTTCAAATACGTATTTTACTTCTTTTAAGTATTCAGTTTGTGGATAGGTTACAATATTACTGACACCCTAAGCTATCACTATGCAATAAGTATCGATCCCTTGCATTGTGAAAAAACAAAAAAAATACAAAAACAAAGACCGACTTCCGTGCCACAAAATAGCAACAAATAATTAAAATATGTATTGGTTTAGTAGATACATAGTACATAGTCCCGAAGCCGCTCAGTCGATGCAGTACTTCTGCATCATTAGCGTTAAGGATATCAAGTAGGTATACAGCTTGCTCAAACCGTATGAGTTTGGTATTTGTTTCTTACATTCTTTTAATATATATGTACATATTAACGTTTAAACAAGCTGTACACCTAAAGTACACGGGGTTAAAGAATTGAAGGACAAATTTAAATAGTATGTATCTGCTCATTAGACTTATTATATATACGTAAGCGCCATGTAGCTAACACCTGTGGTGT
>DWTU01003036.1:0-10803 GCA_018251515.1 Cecropterus confusis
ATCGAATGTCGACTGTTGTCGGTCTTGAATGAATCAGTATGGACATCAGTAATCAAACCTAGGTAAGACCAAAGTCTCACCTAAGGTTACCCACAGATGCGTTGCTGACCCCTAAGGACTAAGATGGAATGCCTCGGAAAAGTATGTCTCCCTTACCACACCCTCAGACCAGAACACAACAGCGCACTTCACTGCTGTTATTAGGCAGAAATATGGCTGTGGTGGGTGGGTGAATTCCGGATATGAACCACATAGAGTTCTACCACCTTCAAAATTATAAGCTCCCACTGTGGTTACCAAAAAGCATCTGTGGACTTCAAAAAAGGCAGATGGATGGATTCAGTATCCTTAGTTCGAGTTTATCTTGTTTCCGCAAAACAATAATTTTATGTTTTGCCCATACATTGCAATTTACACTCCACGTTTTTGTTTAATATTCGTCCATGCTTTGCAATGTACTTTGAAATTATGGGTAAAAACAAAAACAGTTAATATTTTTGCGACCCGCGTGGCGGCCACCACACCTCTGACACGCAGTGGATTCCGGGTTCCATCCCCAGCCAGACAGCCATGTGAATAGAGTTTAGATTCTGTTCTGGGTCTGAGTGTTGGTGTATTTGTCTTTGGGTGTCCATACTATTCGTACTAAGGGCAAATATATGTTCGACAGAGACCGTACGGAAATTATTTAGGTACATGTACAAAAAAACGCCATATTAAATACAAAATCAACTCGCTTTGGTAAACTTCACGCATGAACAAAGACCCAGTATCAACCACCTTTACCACCCACCACTCACGCCATTGTGCCCTAGAAGCTCGCTCACAAAGCTAAGAGCCCTTATATGTCCGCGGTCGCTACACTCATGCCGTTAAAAGAACCTTTGTTACAGTATAGAATACAATAAAATTATGATTACAGGCTTTTCTATACTGGACCTTAGGGGAATATACTTTGGAAATCCTCTCTTTGTGCTCATATATATAATACTAGCTGTTTCATGTCAATATTAATATATTATATAAAAATGCGACCAAGTGCGAGTCAGACTCGCAGGCAAATGGTTCCGTAGCATTATTATTAAATAAAGTTGAACAGTGTTCCAACTACCAACATAAGTTTGTTTTTCATAGTATTTGTATGAATTACAAAGTTATGTTACTCGGTTTTTGAAAAAGTGCTATATCTTAAAAACTAACAATCGTATCCTGTTCGAAATTCAATTCGAAATCAATTCTCGTTGAAAGTTTTCCTTAACATCTACAACATATGTTTTATGCAGATTATTCACTGTTATTTTAAAGTTCAGAGGGGTAGGCATCATTTTTCCACTTTGGAAGCGTCTATCTTTCAAACGATTGATTTTGACGAAAAATGGTTTTAGCAACCTAATGTCATTTTCAAAGATCTATCTATATACGAGTAGTTTATGCGTTTCGTTGGAAGGGTGAAGATTCCGGTAGAATTAAATACGAAACGACCGTCTTAGTTCTAAGATAGAACTCCTGTTCTATGTGGAGTTGTTTACGGGAGTCAATGGGCGGCAGAGTCATGTGTATTTCTAATGACATGATAACCTTTTCCACTGCACTAAATTAATTAAGCAATTAAATGAAATCAAATAACGAACACTCCATACCCTACAATAATGACTTGCACTCTAAGTTTAGATTAACGTGCGTAGTTGTATACCGCTTCAATAAAGGTGAATTTTGAATAGTAGCCATTTTGTTTGTTCTTCAAAGAAATTAAAATTACTCATTCAAATTTATTCTGGGTTGAAATAATAATATTCGTATAGACCATGTTTTTAAAGGCTTTGATTCTTTTGAAATTGAAAAAAGAACAAACGGACGTTAATGTATGTAGGTATAAATGATTCAGTACCTTTCTTGTCTCCTGTTTGTTAATCGATTATTTTGCTTGGCTATTGAATGTCTTTGATATGATCACTTATGCTAGTTGAAATAAGTTTTCATGATTATATTCACATTATTATTAATAAAATTCCATCAACATTTAAGAAATTTAACTTCACTATAAAACACTCTTTTATATCATTGTATTTAGAGGCGTCATAAAATTGTCAGTTGCTCAGTAAACGATGTGTTGATTAAATGTATGGAACAGCTGTTGAAAACATTAGACAATTGCTAACACAGACACACGCCACGTAGAAGCGACAAGAGGCGTGGCGCGTGGTTAGTTTGAATTTTATTTTAGATTATAATAATAACATTCTACATACTTATCCCCACACATCTTTTTTCCTATATCATAGATGCCATGGATAGACACAAATACAAATACATCGGGGTGTTTCAAAGGTGGGTGGGTCTAAATTCATCATTCAGATTTACGACTAGCCGAGGATCGAACCCCAAACCCACTGCATTTCAGACCTGTATGGTTATAACTCCGCCTCGCGGATCTTTTTTATAAATTAAAAAAATGTCAAATGCCTATGTAACATCACTATTATACGTATCATTTTAAATAACTGCAAACCACAGAGAGCTGATATACAAGTAATGCTACTCGTATCTACATTTTTTTTCACGCAGTTATACTCATGTATTGTGACATAGTCTTCCTCACCCTGACATGCAAAATTACGATTCGTCACGTTGAAATGTTTTATGCTTAAAATCAGGCTGTCCGCGACTGACATCCCGCCTGCTTGACCCGTCTTAAACGAGGTTAGCGGAATGTAATGAAATTGGAGCTCGAACGGAGGGAAGAAAACCAAACAATTGTCTTGAAAACAATATATGAACCCTACATATTCTTAGGTTGGGTGCTTTATATTGTACTAGTAATACCGCGTAATACTGCGTAGCAAGTTTATTTTAAACAAAATAGTACCCACTCAATAAACTAAAATACGTCTATCTAACTGTAAGGAGATGGAATGAATACGGTTTCACCGGGAAAATACTATTCCTAAAGAGTTGCTTGTTTTTTAGTGGAATGGTTTGGTTAATCATTCACTTTCATATGAGGCGACCACCAAGTCCTCGGAAACAGCGACGTATCTGTGATTGACTTCAGATAGAATTTTTGTTCTGTATGTCAATGAGCGACGGTGACCACTTACTATCACCTGATAGTAAGTAAACTTGAGGTAACATATTAGCATGTAATCCACCACATATGCTCATATGTTACCTTAATTTTATAAACAAAACTGTAAGCAGCTTGTGCAGAACATAAATAATTAACAAAATAAACGTCGAGCACGGTTGGAAGATTTAAGTGTTTTAATTTTAAGCTATCTGTCCCTGTTGTTAGCACTGAATAGTAATTAAACATTATTTGAGACCTTATGAGCGACTTGTCCAATATCCACCATAGGTTGGCTACTAGTACCCGAAATTTTACATTGTAGATTCGATGCATCGAAGCCGCTTAGTCTTTAGAAATTGTTTAAAATGTTCTCAAGCTATGTGAAGTCTACCAATTCGTACCTGTCCAGCACAGTGGACTACGGCCTAAAACTCTCTCAATCTGAGAGAAGAACTGTGCCCAGCACTGAATGAGAATGAGACGACGACGACAAATACTTTGTAAAACTTAATTCCAGTTTACAAGTCTTACGGTTAAGAAATAGCCCCAGTATGAATTATATTGAACAAATTGGTCACGTTTTGAATTGGACAGCAATGCTCTATGTATTTGGACGGACATTTGATCGCCCATCCGTGTCAATCCACTTCCTCAATAAAGTCCAATTTACGAGGGGTTGATGATCTAACCTACTTTGTGTCTATGTGACTATAAATGTGACTGTTCAAATGATCAGTGTCGGCTGATAAAAATAAAGGTGTAAAGTATTATGGTTAAAAAAATAATTATTATAACCCAAAGGAAAAAAAGAAGTTAATTTTATAAAGTATTTACATGAAATATTCAGATATACATGATTTCACTTTTTTAATTATGTAAGTTAAGAATTATATAAAATTTGACAATACGCCGTCATCTTAAAAAAGTCTAAAAATACTAGAGTATTTCTTAGATTTTTAATACATGTATATTCTCAGATTATAAGATTGAAGAAATGTAAAAAAATGAACAAATATTTACCATAAAAAAGATTTTAAATAACATCAATCAAAACACAAATAATAAGAAAAAACATAGGTTACCTACTGAGTATATTTCTAAGTAACACGCATTTATTATTAAATTAAAACATCGAAAACAGTTAATAAACGAATAAAATATGACACTTCTTGTCTTTGGAAAGTCGGTTAAAATATGTAAATAAATCGATAATTTATTTGGTCAATAACGATCTTAGTAGGGACGGAAGTTGATCGTCCATCCGTGTCCATCCATTTCCTCAATAACGTTCAATTTACGAGAGTGTCTTGGTGTGTGAAGTACAGCCAACTTTATTGCTAATAGCTTTAGATACCCGATATCGATTATACTCAATGAATGTTGTCATTTTCTTTACTTTAACTATAGTATATTTAATTTGTAACTATTTTAATGTATTGGGTGCAAATTGCGCCATAAATTTCATTTGAAAAATATGTTGTATCAAATCAAACGTAGATATTCTTAATAATTTTATTTTTACAATTCCATGAACGACTCATAAATTTGTTATACCTCCATAATATGTAATGATATAATTAAAACAATTTTACGAACAGGTTTAATATTTAGAAATCTTGTATACATGCGTATCCGTGATTAATTTTTATGTATGCACAGACAATGATACAAATATTTTACTCACATTCAATTGATTATAACCATTGTTTCATATTAATTATTTCTAAGCGAATCTATATTATAGAATAAATACATTGTCCGAATATCACGCTTGTAACTTTAGTATTTAGTAAACAATATGTATAATTAATTAAAACAACGCTTTCCACACTAGGATTTTTTCCTGTTTCGTAGGTGCCATGGACACACAAAGACGAATACACAAACATTATATGTATTCTTTTGTATTGTATTGTATTGTATTGTTTCCTTTAATGAAAGATACAGTAAATTTAACACTGGTTTCAGGAATATACCTACATACATGTTCAATGTTACCTGAATTTCTGCGTAATGTATTTTGTACATTACCAGAAATGCCTTGTTTTGTTTCATATCAAAAATTTCTTTTTCATAATAAAATTATTGTAACAGACTGATTCTACGCAGAAATCTGATCATTGATGCAAAATGTCATCAATATTTTTTGCCAGGTTATTTTTTTATTCAAATTCTTTTATCAAGCAGTAAAGTGAGGCGACGTGTAAGGCTTATCATATTCAAAAGAAAACAGTCCACATTAATGTCTCATATAATAACTTGTTGAAATGAAATAAAGGGAGAATAATAGTTACTTTAAAGCGATTTGATCACAACCATGCTGACGGTTTTACGTGTGCCATAACTATTTTCTTTTCCAAATGACTTTCACTTATTTTGATGCTCAATTAATTAAATTGCGTAACGAAGAAGCAATTGCACTCATTGATGTAATTGAAAATATTATTGGGATTAATTGAAGCGGATATATATCATGAATGCAGAAATATATCGTACAGTGGTGCAAAGCTACGCAGGCGCGTTTTAGCCTCTACATCGCAGTGACGGATCTCCCATCGCTACGAACGCTCGTAGCGCGCTACGGTGCTACACTTTGACGTTACCGATCTAATTTCCTAAGTGACTATCCGTTGTTTTTTAAATTTGCTTTTAAATTCTCATTGAAAATTCAAGTGCTCAAACTTTGACAACTTTGAGGATAACGGATGAAGTGTTTTGCGCGCCTTTTGTTCTTTTAAGTGTTTTGTTACTAAGTGTTTTCAAGTGTTTACGAGCTGTTAAGTGGGACGCGCAGTGATTAATTTGCGAACTTGCGAATTTAGAAAGTACTCCGTTGTTTGTTGAAGATATCTGATGACATTTTAATTGTTAGAGGAACTTCAAGAAGTTTCGGAAAACACTTTGAAGGCTTTGTAGGTGAGTCTTAAGTATCATTGAATTAAACGTAAGCATAGTTAAGTATTGGCGACTAAAATAGAATACCGTCATGTGAAATTTACGATAAATTGAGTGTTTTTACCAGTTAAATGACACACTTAGCAGTTACCAACAATGCTTCCTATTTTCAATAATGTCATGTAATAAAGTTCGTTCAATCTCGCTACAGGCTATACCTTAAGCGAAAAAATCATAAAATTAACTAACTTTTTCTTTAATGTAACCGATTACTTTAAATAGTGTTGTGCAGTTTTCTGAAAAGTAAAGTTGTAGTTATAAATATAATTTAGAAAGATTTTTATCGTAAATCCGAGTTTTTTAATTACTCCAATATTACGGTTGTTTCAATTGTAAAATACATGATATATTTTTAAATAAAAAAATTGCCCTTCAAAAGATTTAGCGGATTTTTTTGGGTTAACAATTTTTTTTATCGTAATTAATTTAAAATGCACAAAAAACTTTTGTGCACAATTTTTTCTATTATAACTTATAATAGTAAGTTTTCGCGATTATTTTCGGTTAGTAAGAATATTACATTAATATTAAGTACATCAAATTAATACATTTATTTATTAATATACTTATTAACCTAATACGCCAAAACTTACTGTTTTCTATCTAAAACAAAGAGTTTAATATTAACCACGTCTAAGAATATTCAAGAAACATTTCATGAACTCTGTACTACTCAGTTGGTACTACTCAGATTTATTTAAGGTATCGAATGAACGGCTATACTCTCATGAATAAGAATATGATCACATGAGTATGTTAAGTGCTACTGTATTTCTGTTTGTTTGTTACACTTTCACGAAAAACTGCAATACTTTGATAAAATTAAATATGCAGATAGTTTAAACTTTAAAAAATGATACAGATGGATTATCATATCATCGGACTTTATTTTGTAAAAAAATGAAAAAGCATTTGATAAGGTGTTTTAAAAGTCACGCGGAATCATATCACACGTTTATAATAACCACACGATTTATATCACACACGCAGTACATAATTTTACTACTTTTAAACAATTATGTACTGTTTTATACACATTGAGTTTTTGGTATCATAGACATAGAAATCTAAATACACACAACATGGCACCCAAATTCTAAATTAAACAGTTAAATATGTGCCTGGTCAGGCATTGAACCCGATACCATTCGCACATCGGTGCAATGACCACTAGACTATGCGGTCGTAGGCAGCTGACATCGTAAACTAGAGAGAATATCTAATGTACGAGTATCATGGGATACCTAGAACATAAAATACGAGTATGATCTCTGATAAAATCATGGTTTCCGTATTTTTATACTGAGAGTGAAAAAACTCACCTAGAAGCCATTAAAGGTCATGCTTAGAATGAAAGATGTAAATAAAGCTACATGCTCCTAGAAAAGTCCAATGAGGATTTTGAAATGGGATTGCTGGTGATTACGCACCAGATCCTGTCGTAGAGTTCGAAAATCTCATATATCCTTCTCCTGGACATATCGCGTTTCTCAATATACACTAATACTAAAAAGGTTATATTATATTCACAAAAAACTATATAAGATATTCAATCTAAAGTTATTATTATATAAATAATTTTGTATTTATATACCCAAAATAATATTGCACTTACTTCCATATATTCACAACAGAATGTGTGAAACATTATAGTCAAAATCAATAATTTACATGAAAATATGTAGTTTTATCGTCAACTTCCTCTACAATCTTGGTCTGAATATTGGTTATGTAATCAAAGATGTATATGTCTTAAGATATTAGTACATTTAATTATTTTTGGCGATCCCCGTGGTGGAGCGGTCAACATACCGGTCAGACACGCAGTGGGTCCCGGCTTCGATCCCCGGCTAGCCAGACATCTGAATCATTAGTTTAGATTTCTGTTCTGGGTCTGGATGTTTGTGTATTCGTCTTTATGTGTCCATGACAACCACAACACAGGAGAAAATCCTAGTGTGGGGCTATGAGAGTAGAAAGCGTTTATGTTTACATTTATGTTTATTTTATGCAGAGACACTGCCCCCACACCTGTTTTTATTTTATAACAGTAGTAATATTCCTGCTGAGTTTGGTTCGTAGGATGTACTAGGGATACAGAGATACAGTTTTCAGACAGACACTTCAAGTTAGCACCTATGAGGTATAAAAACAAACAAATTTTAAGCTGACCGTAGATGTTAAATCATCAGTGGAGGTTCAGTGGTAAAATTTAAGAACCGAACGAGTATAGAGTCAATGATATTAGATTGACATCATACTTGTTACTATTTTGTAGAAAAAGCATAATATCTAAAATGGCCAATTAAATATTCAGACGGAAATTCAGAATTCCTTTCGTATAATTACGTACTATTTTACATAAACCATTCAGATTTGGAATACCGTAACCCGATGCAGATTTATGCAAACCAGTATTAAAGCAGCGGTAATGACGCGAGGCTTATTAACATTCCTAAGTATGGTACGGTCCCATGTGTTAATCGCTTTATGGTTTTACTTCAGAAGTAGATAAGCCATAATTAAGAATTGAGTTTTGAATTACGTATTCAACAATGTTTACTTGTGGTCCATTTAATGATTGTTATGATGTGTTATGTAGTGTCAGTCTTTAACAGCACCATTCCCTGCTATGTCGGATTTCGTAAAAAGCTAATAAGAGACAAAATACGGAAATAAGGGACAAAATAAGGAGATGAGCGTTTTCCTGTCTAACATCAACACGCATGCCAGACTGTCTATGTCTATTTCCAGCAGATATATGTTCCTATGTCCACTAGTGGACCTCAAAGGTCTGATAAATGGAATAATGCAGGGTATGTATAATATTACGAATCTAAATTGTAAGATTATTTGGGTGTAAAGCGAGCAAAGTAAGTTTTTTTTTTGGTTAAGATGTAATGATAGAGATAAAATTAAGACCTCTTCTAAGAATTGCTTCGGAAGATACGTTTAATTGTCGGACCCGGTTGCATATCATTTTTAGATTTTAGGGACTTATGAAATTCAAATATGAACCTAGCAATTACAACAGAACGCAAATAGCAATAAAGTTTATGAAACATATCTTGCTAGCTTTAAAATGTGTAAGCGAATAAATATTAAAGTTTATATAAAAATAAGCATTTTTGTATAAACTCTATAGTTTTTTTTCTCAAAACGGAAACAAAGTACTGCCGGCCTTTCCAAGCAAGTATCGTAATAAAATGTTCGATAAATTTCTAATCAACTTTTATAATATCAAACAGAAAAACCACAAAACTAACACAAAAAGATACCGTACAAATATTTTCATTCAGTTCGAAAGTAGCTTTTTATTGAAGTTAAAATAAACCTTTGTTCGTCTTTACTTGATCGAACATTTTGTGGTTATCTTAAGAACAAAAGTGGATATTATTATAATACATCGTAATTGAAAACTGTGTAGAGAAATTAATATACATACAAAATTAATACACTTATAGATTTGGCAGGGCCAATCTAACTTCGAAATTAATTTTATCAATTGCTTTTACGGTTAAGGACATCGTGAGGCACCCTACATTCTTAAGAGTTTCTTAAAGAAAACTTCTAAAAGGTGTGTCAAGTCTTTCAATTTGCTCTTGGCCAGAGCGTTGGATCCTAACATAAATCTAAGAGGATACTGATGCCCATCAATGGTACAATAATGGGTTGACAATGACGTTACGTGAAAAACCATAAATTCCATATATAAAATCTTACTTAAATGTTTGTATTTGAAAACATTCAATTTTGCAGCAAACGAAAAACTATGTCAATTTATTTCTATACTTGTTAGTTTGATGTTTGTCATTCTAAGTTGACACACAGAAAGACTTTTAGAAACCGTATCGAGGTGACCTACTCCCGACTTTTCATTTTCCAGCATTGGAAACGAGTCCAAATCTACGTACAACTACATCCGAGTTATATCACATAACATCTACATTCTTCTTAGGAAATACATAGGTATATAACTTAGTACAATAAAGTTATTATACCAAGGTCTGTTAGCGCATATAATGATTTGTTTTTTTCTGAAAAAAAAATCATATAAAGAGTTATGATTTATTTTATAATGAAGAAGTAGCGAACAAGCATGAAGTCCACCCCATAATCAGAGTGTCCAATGCCGCCCACGGAATCCAAATAAGATTTAATTCCTACCTAAAATTGGGTACAGGTGCGATATACCCTGAGAACTAAGTTGGAACGCCCCAGTTAAGTATATATCCCTTACGAAACCGTTCAAATCAGAACACAGTAGCGCTTAACGATTCTGTTATTAGTCAAGTGTTACTACACAATTGGTATTAGTTTTCAGCTAATATATTGTTTAAGAAAGAATATGTGATAATACCCTATCTATATTTGTTTCATTCCTACTTTAACTCCGCACCGTAAGGTTGTCTGGAAGAAATCGCTATTCAGCGATAAGACCGCCTTTTATATTGCATTAAAATTGTATTTTCTAATGTTGTTTTTGTTTTGTTGAGTACAATACAGTTTTTATAGTACGGAAGCAGCAAACGAGCATGCAGCCCACCTGGTGGCAAGTGGCTACTACCGCCCATGGACTTCACGTGGACACGGAGTCACAGATCCGTTGCTACCCCTGAGGACTAAGATGGAATGCCTCGGAAAAGTATGTCTCCCTTACAACACCCTTCAGACCAGAATACAACACCGCATAACACTGCTATTATTAGACAGAAATAGGTGTAGTGGTAGTGCTTCCAGAGTCGAACCACAAAGAGTTCTACCACCTTCAAACCTTCTAC
>DWTU01003037.1:0-10802 GCA_018251515.1 Cecropterus confusis
TCAACCCTGATGATGCAGGGGTACTTCGAACCTAGACCATAGAAGTTGGCTATTTGGTGCTTATGTATATGCAGTAATACCAAGAAGTAGTATGAGATGAACATTTTGACCCTCAACTCCTCAAACTTGATCTCAACTCCTCTGCGATCGTCGAGTGAACCTTCCTAAACCACATGGCTCTTACGTATACGTATATAATAAGTTTATTGAGCATATACATACTATTTAAATTTGTCCTTCAAATCTTTAACCCTGATAATGTAGGTGTACAGCTTGCTTAAACGTTGATATGTATGTATATATAAAGTATGTAAGAAACAAATACCAAACTCATACGGTTTAAGCAAGCTGTATACCTACTTTGACTTTCCTTAACCCTAATGTTGCAGAAGTACTGCTAATATTATAACTTAAGATTAGGTAGAGCGACTTCGGTACTATGTAATATGTACCGTGTCTCTACTAAACCAATACATATTTAAATGTTTTATTGCTCTTTTGTGACATGGAAGTCGGTCTTATTTTCATATATTTTTTTTGTTTTTTTTACAATGCAAGGGCGCGACATTTATTGCATAGGGTGTCAGTAATATTGTATCCTATCCAGATACTGAATATTTAAAATAAGTAAAATACGTATTTGACGTAGGTAATTCAAGTACTTAACAGTACTGAAGAGAGGGGGTAGTTCCTTTGTATATTTTAACTAAAGATATTTGTTTAGCCGTATTTAATGTTGTAAGGTCAGTTTCTACCAATGTCCTTTTAATAAATGTTATTTAGTTAAAATTTTTGAAAATTACATTTGGTTATATTCATCTCATGTAACTTTTTGTTTAAATGTGGGTGCCCGCGGGCACAGCTAGTATATTTTACGTTATATTTGACGATTAACGTAATCTTGATTAATTTTGTAAAAGAATTCGACACCAAATTTCTGTTTATGTCAACTGTTTTTAATTAAATTTATCGCAACATTATCAATAAATATAATTAAATTTACGCAGTTTACTAGAATTTACTAGAATCGACGCGTTTGTAATCAAAAGTTCTCACGCGATATTAGCAGCCGTGAATCGCTTATTAAGTTAAATTTTTTTAAATTAAAAAATGGTTTATTAGCTACCGAAAAGTATTTTTCCGTTCATACGGCCACCTCCCCAGCGACAAGCGCCATACGCAAAGCTGCCACTGCATATCTTTTTCACGCCACTACAGCAAGCTATTTTACTCCCCTCATAAACAGCGTTGTCGATTCCTCTTTCTATTTGCAATGACTTTCACTCCTTTCCGCGTCACAGTAGTTGTACAATACAGAACAATCTCGTGCGTTGACCGTTAGTCCAGACTCGTGGTGGTGACTGTACTGATCATGTCATTGTAAATTGCATCCAGAAATGAATCTGAGCGTTATGTATCTATAATTAAGTGAGACTTAGTGAATGTATCCGTTATTATAAATATATTGAGTGAGGAGAACGTTTCTGGCTAACCCAATTTCAAGGTTCTCGCTACGCCACAAAAACTTTACTAAACGTCGCTCTCCGCTTTTCCTTCCCAGAGACAGATTGAACCTGCATGATACTATCTACGTCTATGTATATAAAGCAAACCCTTTATCCGTTCAGAAACGTACCTATGAGGTTCATTGGATAAAGTCAAATTATATAAATAGAAAGATAAAAGGTCATAAAGTAGCACTTTGGAATAGAACGAAGTGAGTTAACCTCTATGAAATAAAAAATAAACTCGTCCATCTCTTTCATCATTCATTTGCCACGCTCGCTATACGAGCTCCCCGAAGACACTCAGCCCAGAGTTACGGGTCCCGTCATTACTCGTTTCCACTTTAATGCCATTGGTTCCACGAAGTTGGCGCTCACCGGGGCCGCCGGGACGAGTTTTTCCTCTCACCGAGCTGCAAGTGATGTGGATACCGCTAAACTTTCTGAAGCCCCATTTAACTACCACATTTATTTTGCACACAGATGACGTGTGTAATTTGTAAATTGTGGCGTTTTGTAATTTGCAGTTAAAATTATCTGAATTCGAGTGATATTCAATACCCTCATCGTAATAAATACGAGACATGTAACTTAGCTTAAAAAAAATAGAACGATTATGGTCTGATATACAGCAGATTGTGCTGGTACTATATTGTATTGTGTTAAGAATTTAAAGACTAAAAAGGTGAAGTAAGGCTGATTTATCAATGTGAAGGGATGTATTTCCGAGGGGTAGTAAATTACTCGTACATAATTGACAAGTAAGACTAATAATGTACATGGACTGCAGTTTACTCTTAACAAAGTTGAACGAATTATGTGTCATGATTTTCTACAGAAATATAAATGGTAGTGCCGGAAGACGGAACTTAAATAACCCGTGACGAGGTTACGAGCGAGGTTTTCATTATTGTTGTGGTTCCACTGAGCGACATCAGAGTGCCTGCTTTAATGTTGCCACCAAATCATGAGATAAATTCATAATTTCATTTATGTTAAGAACATTCAAAACATTATTGTAATTGGCACGTATACAAATTAAAACTTTGATTTTATAATTAATCTGTCTCATGGGATGCATTTTTCTACATTATTTGTATACCTAACTGCTGTGAAATATATTATCTCTCTATTTTGCCAATATTAGTCATGGTAGCAGTTTCGTCCGTTTAATATTACTTGTATTCAATGGAAGGATAATAGAGCCATTAGAAAATGATATAAGATTTAGTAATTATGTGTCTAATCAGAGAGTGTCATTCTTTAAAATAGATACATTGTTGATAAATTTTTCTAGAGTCTATTCTTGAGTCCCTGGACGTTTGCCGGTATGAAAAATCATATATTCATGTAAAATAACATGTATTGACCAACATATATGTATACATATTTTCCATAAATACATTTAAAATAACACTCAACTAAATCAAAATATGTCTAAATGGATCATTTACGCAAAGCATAAAACCCGGCCAAGTGCGAGTTGGATTCCAGCACGGCGGGTTCCGTATACTATTTCCGTATGTATAAAAAACGGTATAACACCACGTTTGTTGTATGCCCCCCCTAAATTTTAGTTTTTATATGTTTTTGTGTTGTATATGTTTAATGTAAAAATTTCATTATAGCGACAACAGAAATACATCATCTGTGAAAATTTTAACTGCCTAGCTATCACGGTTCATGAGTCTACAGTCTAGTGATATGCAGACGGACGGAGTCTTAGTAATAAGGGTTCGTTTTTTGCTTTTGGGTACGGAATCCCAAAAATTGTGAGGAAATTTAATGCAGTGATGCGCGGCAAACAATGCAAATTAAATTCATTTAAAGCCTCATATTCGCACTACGGGAAGAAGAAGCACTGTACAGCTGATAGCTACAACATTTGGCGGCACAAAGCGAGGCGCGGAGCGTGTCGGCGCTGGTGTCTGTCCGCACTCTGAGCCATTGTCTCCGGCAACAATCGCGCAACAAATGTAACACTAAACAAAACATCTATTGTCTTCTATGTATATGAGATTACATTAAAGCAATCGTAGTTTATTTTTTATTGTGTATGTTAAATGTACTTTCTGCTGTGTGTAGTTGTGTGTGTATGTATTGACGTAGTTATGATGTTTGGAATGATTATTTAGTAGTTTTTTATCTAAACTATCCTATAAAATAAATAACTTATTCGAATGATGGCATAATGATATCCAAAGTATAGAAAAAAGTATCAGAAGTGTGCGCCTCGTGACGCACTTCGTAACATTCAATTATCATTTTAATATATTTCATTGTTCTAGTATATTGGCTTTCATTAATAGCGTTATAGATTTTGCAATTACATTCATTCGCCTTTTCTTCCATTATAAGTTAATAACGTAATGCATTACTTCACATTGTAGATACGTTTGGTGAACATAATAGTTTTTACTACCAGATCTTAACGAGGAGATGTCGTGTCCATTGTGGTATAGGATTGAATGTACAAATATACAAGGCAGGCACTAACGGGTGAGAGGGTGTTGGCTAGTGGCCAGCGCTTCCCGAGTCAATACAATATCGGAGATCAGGTAGCTTGGGCAGTGAGGTGTGACACTGTCAGGTCCTTTGGTTTATTTGTACAGCAATCACTGTAGTGCACTAGAAGTAATTGCCACTTACCAGAACATTCAGGGTAAACTGCATATGCTCACGTGAATTTTTATACTTCATCATTCATTATCATACTTGTTCATTCTGGAGATCTATAAGCTGTTTATTTAAGAAGCCTGAACGCAACTGCGAGACAGTAATTAGGTTATCCTGATTGGGTATATTTTTCGTAAATTGACGAAAGAGAAAGTCAAACTTACGCTTCCGCGGATAGCGATAAGGTACAGTCGGAAAGCGATAAGCATATAATATTTGCGGTTATGAATTCGTATGTCATTAAAAAAAATCAAAATATATGCATGAATCCTAGTATGTATCCTAGTATGTAGTAGTATGCTTATATCAATCGAAGCAATTCATGTTAAACGTGGTGGCCGTTGCAGCCGAGATACGCGAGCAGCCAGCATGATGAGACTTTAGATCTGTCTCACCAACTACTATAACTCCGCATCTAGGAAACAAGAGCTTTGATATTAATTTAGCAGAATTTAGTAAGAAAATATGTAGCTTAGAGTTTAGTGATTTAAAATTTGTTGCCGCCTATCGGCCACATAAACTGTCTCGTCATTAACATTATATTTTATATTTTATAGCAGTTACTATCTTATATGTACTTACGACAACTATGCACAGTATAACTAAATATTAATACATCTAGAAATGTCACAATAATATATAATAGATGTATTCTGACTCTTCCGATATCTAATATTCCTAAAATCTATATGAAAAATTATCTTCGTACACAAATAATTACTGTCGATACATCAACAAAATTCCCTTAAGCAGTGAAGCCTGTCCACTCGCCGTAAGGGCTGATAAATTGCCGTAAACTTACCTCGAACGCTTCGTAAGTTATTCGTGGTGTGGACATTACACAGCTAAAGTAATAAATGTTCTCGAGGATTTCCCCCAAAACCTAATTTGTTGGATCAGAGGACATTCGTTCGTCGCAAGCCACTGGGTCCGTTCAAATAGATCCCTGTGACGAACGGCGTCGAAGTTACGCGATCGCTCTCCGCCGACTGAGCCAATTTGCTCCACAAGTTTTTACATTTCCGAAGTAATTTGTTATGATGGACGATGAAACGATAGAATAGACGGAGCTCGTTGAATGAAAATTGTTATGTTCAATTATGTTTATTCAAATAAACTGTAACATACTCAAGTATCTGTCTTGTGTACTATTGTTGAACAATCACGATTAAATTTCATAAGTTAATATTATGAACGTAAAATGTTAGTGAATGTTATTCAATCCAGAAGAGAGTGTTCAATACAAATAATCATATATGGAGAGAATCAATAAAGGGAATAAAATCTATATTGATAATTGTATGGTAATAACAATCCAGTGGAACTTTAATAAAACTACTATATATAGTTCTAGCAAAGATACAGCGAAACTACATAGTAGCGGTAACAATACAATTGACTCATGTAATTGAAGTACAAAGGATTCCAATAGTTACGACACTCATTTGCCGTATACGCGCTCAAAAGGCTTAGGTTATCCTTTGAGAAGACAGAGGGATAAGGGGATCAATACGAATGGCATCCACTTTGGCTCTCGGTGAAGTTGCCGTCGCGCGGCTGCCCCGCGCGGAGTCGCCGATATCAACTTCAAATGTAACTATAACTGTTACTATATAAAGGCTACGCTACTTTAAGCATTACAAGTCATACAAGTATCAATTGATTTTAATACTCGTTATTAATGCAATGAATTACATATTAGGGACTTAATAGTTGTTTTTTACTCATGAGGTGGTTAGTGTTTATGTATACCCAATGTAATATAAAACATATCTAAGTACTTATTTGTTTTTTAATGCAACTGAAAGAAAATAACACGGATTTTTGCAATAAAGATAACGTTACCGCCGTGCTATCTGTTACGACGATAATTATTTTCTGTGATTGCCAATAATTTTCAAAATGTGTTTTATTTTTTTAAAGAAGCATGCGGAAATGTATTTATTTTGTCGTTATCATTGCGCACCAATGGGCAAATGATTCACAAACGAGTTCGAGCTTCCGGTGTAATCCGCAAAGCCTTCCGCCCGCTACCTGCGCCGCTGTTAACTTCCGCCTTTCGCGAACGCTCATTTATTCATTAGCGTATTAGCTTTGTCTAGAAAAGGGAGAAAGGTAACGGCTTTTAGAAGGATCTCAGAAGCCCTTTTCAGTGATTTTTCTTACTTATTTCTCCCTTGAATACGTAACGGTGTAGATACGAGTAGCATTATTAAATTGTTGAAGAATCAACAATAACGGAATACTAATACAATACCATAATTTAGTTTGATATTGAATTGTTATAATCCTTATGTCGCGTTTTCATTTTTAAGAATTACACCTACGTGATATACCAAGTTTCATTAATTATGAAGCTAATTACACTTTGCGGAAAGTTTCTCATAAAGTATCCCAATTAATGGCCACAGAATTTATCTACTTGGGTGAATTATTTCCGACATCTGGAAAAATATTCTTTTCCTGGCGATCTGCATAAAAATTTGTAAAAATCTGCTCGTTAAAAATTAACATCTTAGAATATCTATTACAAAAAAAAAATTGAGTACATCACGCTATGATCACTAACAGTAAATATAGTAAAAAATACCCGGGAAACGGAAGAATAAAGGAACGCGTGGTAAAAGTTTTAGTAGGGTCTTATAAAATGTGGATATCAAAACCGTTCCGTAACGAGCCGACCACGCGTCTGCGCCGCGCGGCAGGGTACCTCGCAGCCAGTGCTTCACGCTCGTTATTATAAAATTACAGTATTTCCTGCTTTAAAATACTGTACTTTGTACGAAATAACATTAAATGTCAGTTAAAGCTTTTGAAAGGAAATTTACGTCGATGAAAAAAGGTCATCGTACTTGGACAAGTTTCTCACCTGTGTCTCTACAATTTGATGCCCAAAAAAAGTATATCATATCCAGCATAAGCTTTTTATTTACATTCCTCGGTCGAATTTCAAAATAAAATATAATTATTATAGAATTTAGAATAAAATAATAAAGTTCTGCTTTTATTTCATTAAATGAACTTTTTGATAGATACAGTAGATTCGTTCACTGCATTGAGCATTACAGTATACGGTAAAAAAGTTAAACATAGTTAAAAGTACACTGTAAATCTACTGTAATTACAGTGCATCTGGAAGCACTCATCGCTATCCCTCCGTCCTAACCACACTAAACGTATAAGTGTACCACAAGAGCAACATTTTTTCTATACAAATAGAACCTTATTACATAGATACCCCAAAAAGAGGCTCTATGAATAAACCTTTATTCACAAACGCTAGCGAAAAGGTACCCATGACGAGGGTTAACACAATGACGACTACAGATAAAGGACTTGTAAGTAAATAAACTATTCACCGACGTTGCAAGGGTTAATTACGCTGAGCGGCCGGGCTACCAGGCAGGGCTGGGTGTATAGTTTATTATAGCAACACAGTGATACATTTAAGAGTTTATATTAACAAAAAAGATAACTACATTTTTATTGATAAAAGTTTTATTACTTTTAGTAGTATTAGTAGTAATAAAAGTTAGATGAAAAGTAAAGATTCCTAAGGGCATCTGGGAAAATTGTGAAATATGTAAATTAATAAAATCTACCTAATTAAAGCTGATATTCTGGTTTGAAGGGTGTGTTAAAGGTTATACTTATCCCAGGCGTTCCAACTTAGTCCTCAGGAGTAGCATCTGCTGTTAAATGCAGACAAGAGTCTGATCTTATCTGGGGTTTTTACATATGGGCCGCATTTTCCACTTATCATCAGGTGGACGGCATGCTTGTTTGCTTCTTCCATATTATAAAAAGATATATGTAAATACACCTTATATGACTTTTCATCTCACTGCATTTTCTTAGAATATATTTTCTTTTTCTTTATTTGCCATATACGAGTTTGTTCATAGTATTCATATTTCTTCTCTACTATAACTGATACCCGTGGAAATCCTAAATCATCTCTATTTTTGTCTTAGATAAACGCACATAAACGCTTTCTACACTCATAACCCCACAGTAGGATTTTCTCCTGTGTCGTGGGTGCCATGAACACACAAAGATGAATAGACAAACACCCAGACCCGGAACAGAAATCTAAACTCATTATTCAGATGTCTGTCAGGCCCGGGATCGAACCCGGAACCCACTGCGTGTCAGACCGGTATTGTGACCGCTCCGCCACGCGGGTCGTCAAATTATCAGTCTCATTTGTTAAAAGCCGTGTATGACTAACCTCACAATTTAAAACGGTAGGACCCGTGCAGCCGAAGCTTGAAACTTATTATCCTAGAGCTTTTTTATTTTATTTTTTGTACAAGTATACTAAGACTATATGATTGAGGGTTTCAATTACCCTATTAAAACCTACAAACACGGATAAAAAGCTGTATTTACACAAAGGTGACTACAAATAGAAGGTTTGTACACAAATTAACTATTCAGCGGTTCAGCACGGATTAATTACAAGTGGTCCGGATTAATAAAGGGTTAACTATATTATTTAGGCGTAACAATATCCTGGTTTTCGTTCTACTCATTTATTAGTTAATAAATCAATACATGATTAACAAGTGTATAAAACAATATTAATATATGAGGTTATATATTTTTTTTTACATTTATTAATCTGTTTAGTAGGTAAATCTCAATTGATACCTCTAGGACAAAGCAGTTCTTCATCGTGATGACTTACAAGGTTAGAAGGAAAACATTTAAAATAACTTTTTTTAATTAAATCAAAAGTAAAGGGAAATGTAAATGAAACTAAAACAGCGGCCAAGCATTTTAACAGCAGCAAAATTATATTTGTTGTTAATAGTTTTATATCGAAAAATCTTTGACAACAAAGTCAATATTTGCGTCGTTTTAACTAATGTACTTTTATTCTTTCACCACCTTTATTCGAAATCTTCACGTATAAACAGTAAGGAAAATGTTTTGAAAAAAGTCACTTGGCTTGATTTTATCCATAACATTTTCTGTACTTGACCAACAAAGCGCAATTTCAAGTTTTATGTAGATCAAAAATCATTGATTTAATACAAAGTTATTGGTATGAGACAAATATCAGAGTCCCGATAGAAATGCTACATCAACAATTCAGTTGCTTTTCAAAATGCAGCGAGTAAACATTACACCTCGCACGCTTTTGACAACCGATCGCGATTACTTTTAGAAAAATGCGACAGAGCATTAATTCAGTCTCTAAATGCGCGTTACTACCTCGACCGAACGTAGCAAACTGAAAATATACCGATCTTAGAAGTGGCATATCTGCTTTGGCCCTTACTCAGGACACATTTATAATATGAATGTAAATACCTAAGTATGCAAAGATTTTAATATCATCGGTGTAAATATTTAAAAAATAACTTGGCAGCCCTGAGTATAGGGTCACTTGTTGTTAGTAGTTGTTAAAACTATAGTACAAACACCTAGTTATTAAACCTTTTATAAATGGTTTGAACTCTGAAATTGGATGACTACATTATTTGAGTTTTGCAGAATAAGTTACCTTGTTATTATGCTTAAAATATTCGTATTTCTAAATAATACACTCTATATACGAATACGTTTATATTTTATCAGCACGAAATAAAGTAATTATAGCTAGTTGAATGTTCACAAAGAATGTTATAGAAATCAATTTATACGAATAATAAAAATGAAAATTCTGCGTGTTTGTACATATAGTATAGTAGTTTGAAGTACTAAGAATAAATGATAAAAGATATATCTGTATGTTTTTAGATTTCTTATCTATCTATTTGTCTGTGTTTATAATGCGAACAAACCAAAACTACTGCTGTCGCACAGTATTAAATTAAATAATAAGTGAATAAAACTAAATTAAAATAAATAATAATAAATAAATAAAATTAAATACTTAAATATGTGCTTCAGAATTCACCGTTCAGCGACCCACGCTCCTCTCCTGACGGCCCACGAGTCTTCCTAGAACTTCTCCTTGCAGCCCGTGGACCTTCTTTGAATATTTGTTTTATTTTTTTGACTTAAATTTTTTTTCCGCATTTTTTTCTGCCGAACAGGTTTTTGTGCGTCGTCAAAATTTCTTACAAATGCGGTCCGCCTTGCCAAAATGTTCTCAACTGAGCTATTTCATTAATAGTCCATTACTGCGTAACTACTATATATAATTCTCTTCGAAGATTGAGAAGGGTTAAAACTATAGTCCATCACGCAACAATCCAACAATGGCTTACATGACTTTATTGTATTCCAACTTTCTGACATGTAGTTTCTTCATTAAGCCTGCCGTACAGTTGAAGTTAATCATCATTAAAGAGGATACTTTATAACAGCCAACAGCCGCAGCCTACTATTTTTATTTTTACCAACTCGGCGAAAAGGTAATTTTTAAAATGTTTATACTATACATGTACATGTAGATATCAGCACCAGATCTTCATTTTTAGAGGGCGGCAATAACTAAAAAATGCCGCCCCGCCCGTTTAAATTTGCAAAATTTGCCGTTTGAATTTACCGCCCTTTAAACTTGTCGCCCGGAGAATAGGCCCTGGCTGATATACTTGCTTCAACCCATTATTGTCCCACTGCTGGGCACGGGTCTTCTCTCAGTTTGAGAGAGTTTCAGGCCATAGT
>DWTU01003038.1:0-10801 GCA_018251515.1 Cecropterus confusis
TCTACCAATTCGCACTTGGCCAGCGCGGTGGGCTATGGCCTGAAGCTCTCTCAATCTGAGAGAAGATCCGTGCCCAGAAGTGGGACAATAATGGGTTAACGACGAATACAAAACGTGCGTTTTAGCGACCCACGCCTCTGTATAACTAACCGCATTGGATCACTTGTCAAGAAGTAACTTATAGTTTAGAATTGCTGCCGAGGGGTTTTAACGACTGCGATGTATGCTGCGTGCGGTGCATGAATCTTGCATGTAGCTACCGAAAAGCAGCTAAATCGTCGATCACCCAAAATGTCAGATGATCATATGAGCTGCTGAGTATGGTATGTCCCTAAAGCAAATATATTTTTCTCCCGAATGTTACCTGCAGGAACACAGCCTGTACTGTGGGTATCCACTGCATGGAGAGCACGTTGCCGGCGGCCTCAATGTGCCGTTTACATATAAAACAAAAGTCCTGCAACTCGTATGCTTCGTTTGTCGTCATTATGTCTTTCATGCTGATCAGACGTAGATCACTAGAAACCGTAATAAATAAACAGAAGCTTCAGTGTCATTTCCCCAAAGCATTTTCAATATTATAACGAGTATGGTCCGATCGGGGAGGTAAAACAGTCCTTGCATATCGGTAGAAGAGTCTGGTTACTCGCTATTAGTCTCACTTTCATATGAGGCGACCGTCTAAGCCCCCGAGAACCATCTGTGATTAACTTCAGATAGAATCCCTGTTCTATATGACGTAGTTTACAAATTTTCATGAACAGCAGTTACCATTAGGAAATCTTCAATATTGTTTGCTACTCAATCTTATAAAAAATCCACAATGTGGGGATCTATACGATGAACACAAAACACAGGTAAAGACGATAATTGAACAAATAAATGTCTTGTTATCCATCGTTCTTCTTCTCGGTCACCTTGGAGTATGAGTACCTTTATTGTACGGTGTGGTGTAAGTAGTAACACAAATACATTTAAATTCAGTTTGACGCCATGCTTTTCTTGTGTTCTCTCTACTAAATCATGCTTCTCTTCCTACAGTTTTAGGTGAGATTAATTTTGATATTGCCCATAATGACATTAATACACAAAAGGCGTAATTGGCCAATGAAATATTACAAATGCATTGCTCCAGAATAGACAAAAGTGTGTAATTTTTATGTTATTTAACGTTAAGTCTTACTTGAATTGTTTCCACCATATTTGCAATACTTGTGCGATACACGGATTGACGCTATGCAAATTTTTGGTCATATATTTCTGTCCTTGAACATAACGATTCCTCCAAGCATCGTCCTTCTTGGCAAGTTCTTGTTTTAGAGGAGTATCCTCTTCTTCAAGTGATTCTTCCTGAAATCGAAAAATTGATAACAAGCTTCTAGCTGATATTAGCGATAAAAAAGTCATTTTTTTAATGAATCAATCATAATTACTTTTAATAAATCGAATAGTAATGGAATATATTCACATCTCAAAATTCTATTTAATTAAAAACAAGACTAACGAAAACAGTGCGTATTTATTATAAGTCTAAACTGTATAAAGAGTTAAACCGTGTTGGGGTCCTTGAGCACAAAGTCCACGATAGCCTTCTTCATACTCATCATGAAGTCTTCGCGCATTTCATCTGTGCAGGAGAACAAAGTGTCCTTCCATTTTTTCAACTTCAAAGAAATTAAACCGTGAACTCTAGAAAAATAAATATTTTAAAGGCATAAGTATCGAAACAATGGCGCAAATAAACGTGTACGATAATATAATTAATTCACTTTCTTTTAACACTTTCGTCATCATAACTTAACAAAGAGATATTTAGTTAAATATTAGTTTTGTAACATCTGGCTTAATTATGATGATACACATCTAAGCTTTGCTTCATTTCTAAAGTGATTACAGTTGCATTGTTAACCATGAAAATTCAGTTGGAACGCTAGATAGATACATGGATAGATACTCTCAACGTTTTGTTTTAAAATTCAAAGTCTGTATCATGGCGTGACATTTAGTCTTTATTTTATTAAAATGTACTTTCGCAATTAAAACTTATTTCAATATAAATTCTTCAGAAGTAACATTTCTAACATTGTTTAAAATGGCCTGAAGTGCTAACGAGCTTTTTTATATTAATTCAGCTTTCGAGTCGTCGCTAAAGGATACGGGCGGCTCATCGTTGTATTGTTATACATCTAACGAGAACAGGTTGTTTGAAAACTGTTGAAGGTCTATAATTTTCGTTAAATGTATGTCGATTGTTCACATTTTTTAATCGCGGCTAAAACCGCGGGGCACAGATAGTAATCAGTTATACTCAAAGTATCATTCTTACCTTAATATTATTTTATTATCAAGGGGGGCTACGTGGATTGTGTCGATGCCGTAGCGCAGGTAATAATAATATCTCAACATGTTTTTCTCATCACCAGAAGGTATACAGTCCCCTTCTTCACCGGGTGCAGACTGACAGATTAAGTTCATCAGCTTCGTCCTGAAATCCTCGCGCGCTTTCCTCATTGCAGTAAAACTTTTCATTACTGTAAATCGATAAAAGTTTGCTAATCATACTTGTGATTGTAAAACCACTCGGCACTCTGGTTTGCTACCTTAATTGAAAGAAGTGAAATCTAAAGAGTAACACAATAATTAAGAGGTTTCGCATGCTAACCAGCTTCTTTAGTCTGTATTGTATCCGATAAGGATGCTCTTGGATATGGATTGTGTATAGTGCTAAATGCTTTCATGATTTAATGTTTTTTAAGTCACTTTAATTATACTTTGACCGTAGTCGATTTATGCAAATGAAAACTAACTAGAAAAGCACAACGAACCAAAGTGTCTTAGGATTCGATACAAGGAGACACCACTTCGGACTGATCTGCGCTACCTCTAGCCAATTCTCCGCCTGGACCTCGCGCAAGTCTTTTATAACCTCATCCTTCCAGTGATAACTGGGACGGACGATCCGGCGTCTATCGTTTTACCCCTCCATCTTCTAAGTGGTCGTTTAATAACATTTTCTAAATATTAAGTCCAATAGCTAACCACCTTCAAAAGTGAGTAATCAAAACCATCAATAATTTGATGGGTTAAATAAAGCTTTACGCCATAATCATAGTCTTTACAACCCAATGGACAAGGTACCTCATGCAATGGGCATTCATATAAATATTGTATACAAGAAACTGCGATAGCTGAGTTGGCTTTACATAGAATGCCTATTGGGAGCGTAAAAATATCAGCGCGCGTCTTACTCTGAGTCGTTGCCTAAATTTACCCCGACGTCTTATTCCGCTTATGCGACAATTTGTTACATCCCTTGAGCGCAAATGTGAAACCAAATACGTGTTCACTTTTTGGGGTGTTACAAACTGCTTTACTGAACAAAATAAACTATCCAAACAAAATATTATTTATATATTGCCTTTAAAAGATTAAACAAATGTTGAATAATGGCATTTTATCTTTCAAGTATTAACTAGAGAGCGGAACAAAGTTATATAAAGAGTAGAATATGTAAAATCTGCAGTTTGGTTATTTGCAATTAAACGAACAAATACTATTTTACCCATAGGCACCAAAGAATTACCATACGATTATATTTATTCTGGGGATTTTAAATATTATATACTACTGTAAAAGTGTTAATACATGTTACCAACTCTACCCTCTACCACTACAGATTACCCTTCGACGATACAATTGCTTGTGCTTGTGTTTTGCAATAATACTTAATTTACCACTAGATTTTCTCCTAGGTCCTCCTCCTGCCGCCTTAGCAGCTTGTAACTTAGCCGCCTTAGAAGTTGGTGGAGGCAATTTCAAAATTTCTTGCGGCAGAGAAAATAACGGTTGAGTTCGGATTTTAAAATCCTCGGGCATTGAGATCTTCGGCAATTTGGGAAGTTTCACATCCGAGGTGGAAGGCGCCGGCTGCCCTTTTTTACGCGTTGGTCTATTTCCTTTCATTTTTATAAACTATGATACCTACGAAAAATCACGACATGTTATGCTTAAATCATCTACTGATAGTAATTGATTATTATTTATATCAGAGCGTAATATCCACAAACATGAAATAAATGAAAACTGGATTTTTTAGTGCCTCACACGGTAAAATCATTAACAAAATGATAAAATACGTTAAATTAAAATGTATTTCAATTTTTTTTTAAAGATCGCAGGCAATAAATTAAGGAAAGAGAAATCCTTAACCCGATCTGCAATCTTTTTTAATATATCATTAGGTCGTAAATTAATAATATTTAAGTTTTTACTCATTAAAATTTACATATATTTTTTTTATCAAATTCGTATAGGACATTCATACCATGTACGATAGTTACGTTTAAGCATAGATGATACACTATATACTGGGGTTTAAGTGAATTGCAGCGCCATCTAGCGTGCCTTGAAAGAATTAGAATACAAATAATGGTACCTTAAGTAATGTAATCTTATAATTAAAACAATATTTAAATATATAAGTTGATAATACATATTTACATATTTTGATATTCAAATAAATATAACTTTGCATGTTACAAACTAAACATTATCAAAAGGTGCTAAAACTAAACGTTTGTGACAGATAACCTATTATTGCAAATTACTGAATGTATTGTGTAATATCAACATAATAAAAATCATTCAAATATATATGATTAAATGCAAACTCCCTTATTATAGTAAATCAAGTAACTAACATAAAATATATCGTATACATCTGTGGATGCACATAGCACCAAATTTAACAAAACAAGGTAAATAGTTTCGCTTAAATTTACCTGCGCTCACTTAAAATATTCAATACACCTATTTTTCACAAATTATTAGTAAATAAATACGTTAACTACGCTAACTAATATTATATTTATTGAATTCTTTGTTGACGACAAGAAAGGGCAGACAAATTCTTATTAATTTCTCCATGACAACGAAATTTGTTTCGCGCTTATTGATGGCCAGTTACTATAACAAATTGAAATTCATATTAGCGTGAATGAAAGTCTTTAATTATAATTTAATATATTATTATGTGTGTTTATAGGTTATAAACAGTAAATGAAGCAAAAGTTAAAAGTTTATTCCAAGGTAATTCAAATTTCAATGTGCACACACACCTACTAACCCGCGCATAACTCAATCTGATATCAATAATAACGATGCAGTGTCTATAATAGATGTAGGCGCCTATAGACCATGGCTCAATCAGTTTGTTTGCCCTTGGTATCTATATTAGCTGGTGATGTCATGATCCAGACACTAAAGCTAGTATTATAGAGGCCCATGGAGGCTGCACATCTCTGCTGAGAGGCTTTGTCGCAATATTTGAATTGTAAACACACATTGGATTTAATTTGTCTCTTTTAAGTCTGTATGTTTGTTCCATCACATTAAAATAGTATTTTGATAAAATTGTGCTATATTTAATCAGTTATTATATTATTACAAAATTAAAGCTTTTATTAAAATTTGTAACTGATAGGGGGAGGGATAGGACTGCCGCCATCTATATGAGTCATCCATGAATAATGACTTTTACTGTCAGCTTAGGCATGAGCTTCGTCATGTCTAACATGTTATGTATGCATAACATCCTTTACATATTTGTTTTTAGATAAAAATAATCCTAATAATATTCTTTATCATTACTTACACACTTTAATTTCTTTTCTTGATACAATTCTTAATTAACACAGATAAAGTCACAGTTATTTGCTAGTCTCTATAAATTCAGTCAGTTGGTTACTCTAACAACACTTATCAGCACGTTGCTCTTTTCTCTGTATAAAATATTAGTGTTTATACATAAAAACATCATGTCATTCATATTGGCTTTGTTTGGGCAGTTAATACATTAGTATGCTTTTGTTATTATTATTATTTAATTCACATACAGTTGGTAAGATTACATCAATATTTTTCTACACCAATAACACTATATTCCCACTGCTAAACTTTGGATCTTCTCAAAAGACCTAATATTATGACTCCAATCCCTTGATTCAACTCAGTAATTGTGTTGTGTTACAGGTCCTCATAAGATGTTAATAAATGTGTCCATCAATTTGTGTAGATGATATTTTGAATTAAGGTAAGTAGCATTATAAATTTCTTTAATGGAATATGTTTTATTTTCAGATGATATTACAGTTGGTGCGTAGATTGCATACTAGTCCATTCCACAGAGCAGCGGAATCATCCTTGCTGGCAAAACTTCGGAAAAAGACAGGTTACACTATTGCTAATTGCAAGAAAGCCCTTGAGATGCACAATAATGACAGTGAAAAGGTAATAACAACAGTAATAAGAGAAAAATTGCTTGTTTCTATTAAGAAGCAAATATGAGCTGTAAACCACATTTGCTAATTGTTTACAAATGCAGATAAAGTGTTTTTTATTATTACATATGTTGGCTCAGTCTTAATTGAACCTATCTTTTGGTTTTTTTTGCAAGATTGAAGTCCGTCTGATGGTAAATGATACTGCCGGCCATGGATATCTGTAAGCAACTTAATATAGAACAAGGGTTTCTATCTGAAGGCAAATTAGCATTTCTTCTTACTAGAACGGATTATTTTTTACCTTGTATGTAAGTCATCTGGCAATAACAACCTTTTACCAAAATACAACAACAGCTTAACACTAGAAACAGGTTTAGAACTGTTTGTGTAATCTCAAATTCAATGTATACTCATTTAAATTAAATTACATTCCAGGCTGAACAATGGCTAAATGAACAAGCCCAGGCTATGGGTTGGGCTAAAGCTACAAAGCTCGCAGGCAGAGCAGCAGTGCAGGGTCTTGTTGCGGTCAAGTTTGACAAGAACCATGGAGCCCTGGTGGAACTTAATTGTGAAACAGATTTTGTTGCCAAAAATGAAAAGTTCCAACATATGATTGAAGATGCTACACTGGCATGTTACAAATTTGCACACACCAATCTACAATCTAAAGGACCAATTACAAAGGTAAGGTATTTATGATATTGTAATTGATACAATCAAACGACTTGCACTTTGATAAGAAACCAAAAATAAAATGTAGCTATTGGCTTACATGAGCAAAACAGGTCTACAATGGTGCATCATCTTTTGTGTGCTTGAGGAACCAACCAACTGTTAAAAATTCAATTTATTGTAATTAAATTATGCAAAAATGACATGGAAAAATTAGAAAAATGTGTATATGGTTGTGTATATTACTAATCATTTTAAGAGCTTGAAATGTTTGAAATTGTACTTAAACAACAGGGTGTACAATAACAAACAATAAAATGAATATGTGTTGTTTGTGATGTACCTTATCAAGATTTCAAACTACTGTTGTGTTACCCTAAAATCTCATATTTAGGCACCTACATAATTTTTAAGTGTATTAAGTCCTATACCCAATGTCTACTTCTTAGTAATTCATTGATTGATTACAAACATAAATATTGATAATCATTCATACATTACAACTTTTTGTGTTTTAGATGGAGCTTGATAGTGAACAGTTGGGTAATCTGTGTGGAGAAGGTGGTAAGAAGTTGTCTGAAGTACTAGCCTTATTCATTGGAACTGTAGGCGAAAATGCAGTGCTAAGGCGAGCAGAATGCTGGAAATCCAACGCCAAAGATGTAAAGATTGCCGCATACACTCATCCTGCACCAGCAGTCGCAGGCGACTATTCTGCTGGGAAATATGGCGCCCTGCTTGCTTATAAGCAACCTGATGGCGTCGAAGATATTGGGAGACAGCTGTGTCAACACATTGTGGGTCTTGCCCCAAAGAAAATTGGCGACAAGGAACATGATAAGCCAGCAGAAAATTCTGATGATGAAACTTGTCTTATCTATCAAGAATATCTACTTGACCCCTCATATACCATTGAAGAGGTTTTAGAACAAAATAAAGCTGTAATAATTGACTACATTAGATTTTCTTGTGGGGAAGTCATAGAAGCTAATATGCCCGGAGTAGAGAAGCAGCCATTAGATACTGTTCAGACTTTGCAATGAATATAATTATTGTCAAATTTCCATGTAATGTTGAATTGAGTAGAAATTAATGTAATACATGTGATCATATCACTTGTTACTCATTGTACCATTTTTTTTTTATTACTTAAAAGAGAAAAGGCATCAGATCCTTGTCAGCTTAAAACCATAAAGTTAATATATGAATTGAAAAAGTGAAATATTTACATTAATTCTGCATTTAAAAATAAGCATTGAAAATAAATGCGCTAGTTTTTTTAATAAAATATTGTTTGATTTATTATTGTGTTTCCATTGAAATAATTATATAAAGTAATAATTTTTGTCATTATGAGAAGTAGTCCGCGTTTTAGACTTGCCTTTCCATAAGAACATTCTACAGTCTTTCTTCCAAAACATTGCTATTTGATTAGAATCAAAGTTGTAGCCATGATGATGGAGTACTTCAGGCGATACTACATGAAGCGCCAAAGTATCCTGTTCCCTTGTCCTGAAGGGACCGGTGACTGCTGGCCTCAGAAGACATCCGCAAGGGCACACCGTCGTAATCTTTGGTGTAGTTGTCACAGGGTTGATTCTATTATTGAGATTCATTCTTGGGAAATTGTTGCAAAACCGTAACTCTTCAACTGCTCCGGTAAATGATTGTGTCGCGCGCAACGCAAGAGGTCTTACATTTTGATTCTCAGGGTTGTTCCTAAAGCCAACAGTTGATAACGACTTCTTAGTAATATTTGGACTGTCGTTAGGACTCCTATAATCGTATTCACTTTCTTTATCCGAATTATCATCTGTATACATTATTACTCACAAATTAATTTTTATGTAACTATAAAATATACAATAATTAAAACAATTTGTAATGACAAAATACGTCATTTATAATGACAAATGTCATAAAATAATCATAAACCTTAAAAATCTTTACGGAAAACCTCTTCACCGTTTTGGTAAATATCCTGACATCTCCCTGTATTTTGAACCTCAAAATGAAATCTAAGACATATTGAAGTTCCTAGGTACTTAATTTATATTTTTAAGTAAGCGTGTCATCTAAATCGGTTCAGCCATTTTATAGTTCAGCCTAACTAGATTTAAATGTTTGATAACTAGGTATGATGAGTTATAGGCGGTCTATTTACATAAACTAATACCACAGAAGCCACTGATTGACTTATAATTAAGTTTAGTTAGGATTTGTAGAAGATGTCAGTACATTCATGTCCATTTAAATCAATCGCACTTCATCTCGAGAATTAGGATTTTTAACATTTCCTCGACAACAAATGTAGAATAATCATATTTATTTTTGCACCAAAAACATCCTGATCTAGTTCTGCAAGTGACGAATAGATAACCTCTTTCCTTTAGAAAGTCGGTTAAAAACAGATTCAATACATACATATCATTAATAAACATTACATCATAGAAACACATTATAACATATCTTTTGATTTGAACAAACATAATACAAACTTGTTATGCTTCATTTGCAACCTTGACTCATCCTATTCGCTGCTAAATCTATGCTTCAAAATGCCCATTGAGTGGTTTCAATCGTATGGCTAGACATTGTTGTTAACAATAGTTTGAGGCACTAAAGCTAATCTATAATGTGGATGGGTCGTATTGTGACTACTCAAACGTATCAAATCGTTTTATATGACTGCATTTGATTATCCCGTTGCCTATTGTTGTTAACATTATAAACATTAATGAAACTGATCGTTTGGGCCGACAGTTAAATTCAGGCTGTATTTACTCCCCTCCCCCCTCCCCCTTCAACAATGCCTTATAAAGAAAGCCAAATATTGGATTTCTACCATATGGCGTCGCAAAAGATGCAAAAACCACTGCTCTGTACGTAAACTGTTTAGGGTGACGCCTGGCTACGCACTAGTCTAGAAAAAACTATATCTTTCTATACTTATTCTATCTTTGATTGACAAGATCGTAAGTAAACCCTATATGGGCGCTACTTGCAATTGTTGAAATTTTACGTACATAAACAATATATTGTTTTTTTTTTGTTACTAAACAAAACTAAGGGTAGATTTAACAACTGTGACAGTTGTTCGTTGTGATTTTGTTCAACTTCTAATGTGATAGCACGAAAACAATGAATATTAGTAGGGTGCTGTATACATAAAAATATTACTCTTTTAAAGTTAGGTATGTGTGAAATAATCGGAAGGGAAACTAAAAGGGGTTCAATAAACCATCATTTTGATACCGGCCACGCGTATTACTTGTTTCAAATATCAACAAAGGTAATTGTATTAAATATCTACCATGAAATTACAGGTACATATTACTATAACAATAACTGAAACAAAAGCAATTTTATCGCGAGTTTTTTCACAATGAAATATAGATACGCATATTTGTATGTCGAAAGTGAATGTTGTGATCAAATGAACAATGTGCGCGTCGGAGCATAGATCCCGTCCTCCGATTTAGATAGCTGGCTGGGACGTAACGTCGTGATCAGAGTGGTGTCGGCCTACACTCGAAACGGTGTGGTGAATCTCTGCAATGTTTGTCAAAGTAAAATAAGCCTTACGATTTTATCCGAAGTATTTCACACGTTCGTGGTTAACGAGACTGTGATAAGACGGACAGGAACGTTGATGGACGGATATCAGGTGCTGGATCTTACGTATGCAAAAAATGTGGGTCCATTTCTCGCATTCTTGTTAAGAAATCGATAGCCATATACTTAAGCTTAGTTAGTAATTTTTGTACTTATCTGTTGCATTGAAATATGTGATTTTTGTACGAAGTAAATGAATTTTCGTACTATGTGACAAGGTATACGTATGA
>DWTU01003039.1:0-10798 GCA_018251515.1 Cecropterus confusis
ATATTAATCTGGTAGTAGTGCAGACATACTAACACGAATCGTTACAATTGTCCTACGGGGAGCAGTGATAGCCGAATTATAATTTAACCAAGTAGACACAGCATACTCGGTATCTACTTTAATTTTACAAAAAATACGGAAGTATTTATAGAACCAGAACAGAATTTCGCTTCGTATTTATGTATTGCGGTTACAAGAGTTATCAGTCAGTGGACTCGTGTTAAATACTTTAGCAACACACCGCCAAAGTTCATAAAACATTTTCACACCAACACTCGAATGTCAACACAAAATTGCGTCGCGAAATTATGGGTTATTATTAAAACTCGCGAATTCCAAGTTTCATCGGAATTTGGTACAATCTGGCAAGATATCAAACTGGGCGGTATGTTACGTGATTTAGAACCGAATTGGCTCCCTCGGCGGCTACTTTCCGATGTTCCGATTTATTGTGAGACAGTTTACCCTCATTTAAATACTTAAAACGTATTTAGATATCGATAATACCGATAATTGCAATGTTTACACTTTGTCAATTACGTGTTGGTTAAATGCAAATTAATGCAGTTTTGCTTAACAATTTAAATTTTTGGTATTGTATGAGAAATATATCTATCAACCCACGCTTGGCCAAGGCACGCCTATGACTTGGCTCGACTGCAGCTCGAATTATTCTTATTAGGAGAGCAGTTCCATGCAGTAAAGTAGGTTATTTAATGTATGGACAGTGGGTAAACGGCTGCGGTGTAAATGACTCAACAAACTTTATTATCTTCATCATTTGAGCTATTGGAGGTATTACGGATTGCATGAAGATGCTCATATACAGCAGAGACCATGTCCATCAAGGATTCCCCATACCCGAATGTGAGAGATGTGGTTGAAATCGGACATACATCGATTCTCGCTGTGAAGTGAGGTAAAACCCTCTTTGTACAACCATAATTGGAATGGTCCTCTTATTTCATTACCGTTTTATTTGATGCTATTTTTAGCAATGTTGTTCCACTGCACTTGTGCCGTGTAATAGATTGATTGCCGGTGAGGCGGAGAAAAATATTCCTTGCAATGTTTATTAATTTTGTTAGCATTGCAAATTACAGGTGTGGCACATTATATGATGCAATTTTTTCACTATATACATGTATTTGCCTGTGTGTAATTTTAATACTAATACTAAAATCTACTAAATATCCCAGCGGATCACCCAAAAAGAAACTCATAAAGGACAATAAATGCATAGAAAAACTTTAATGTTTTCAGTTAATATACCGATTTTTTATTTTCATATTTTGCAGTGGAGATAAACAGGAAAATGTACAGATTTATTGTTATTATGCAGTTAACTAGGAGCTAGATGTCGAAATAACGCTAACACGTTAATTTCACATCTCATTACGTTCGCTTTTGACACGGCAAATGAACACGGAAGACATTCAATACAATGTGTAGTATCATAGTTGATTTCCTTTAATGCGGAAAATTGTATTTGTCGGATAACGAGTTAACAAAAGGCTTATTTAACAACGAGTCGAATTAACCTCGCTATTCAACAATCCGTTATACAAGAGTTCCGATTTGTTCTCGGATGAAATTACTATACTGTTTGTACATTTATAAATGCATTCATAGATAAGCGTTTGGAGGTCCATTGCTGGACATTGGCGTTCCCGAATTGGATTAACTGAGATTGGTCCTGTCCCTGCGCGGTTACGGAAGCGGTTACCCGCTGTTCCGATCTATATATATACATACAAGTATATATTAATACATAGAGGTTATGTTACACAGAATGGTTACAATATGGTGATCTGAGAGTGGAATCGATGTGTAGCTTCAAGTACCTGGAAATACTAAGCTGGAACTACCGTCAAAAGTCGTTGTTTCCATATGAACCGACGATGCTTGGCGGTCACGACCCTCAGACACGAGGAAGCGACAAATGTGATAAGGATGACAATGGTTGTAATGTAACTCATTAAACCGCATGTTTGCTGTGATCATGACCAATAGGCAGCTTTTTTGACGGTAACCGTGCCAGTCTGGCGCGCTGTGGGTCCCAGGTTCGATTCCCAGCCATATAGACTTTGGAATGATGCATTTAGATTTCTGTTCTTTTCAGGGTATTTGTGTATTCGTCTTTATATGTGTCCATGGCGCCCACTATATGGGAAAAATCCTAGTGTGGGACTATGTGGGTAGAAAGCGTTTATTATCACTTAGGGATCTCTTCCAGGCCATCTACAGTTGAAAATTGTAATGGCAAAAGGGGATAACCAGATTTGTAAATTCGATCAATTTTAGAATTACATGAGCTGCGAATGTTATGAAAACAAACAAAGTAGGTATACAATAATAGTTTCTATTTAAATACAAATTAGACTGCTCGTACCGGTGCCAGGCATGTTACTAAAATTTAAAGGATTTGATAAGAGAAACACACGAAGCATTCCAACCTAATCCTTAGGGACGGCAACAATGATCGACTTGAGGAAAGACGTCCTGCAGGGGGAGAATAACAGGATGTCCAGTCACTGTAGTTACCTTCAGTTGGATGGCAGTCTTGTTAACTTCTTCAATTTCATTACAAAAATACATGAAATACGGATGGAAGATCTCATTCGTTCCGCGAGTATTTCACGAATTGACTATAATTCACAGCGTACAATTTTGTAACGAAACATTCAAAAGCGTGTAGATAGCGTTAGACCGCTTGTCATAAGCCACTCCGAGACAGAAGGCACACGAAAAGCTGCAACCGGCAAATATCGAAAACGTGAAATACCATCAAACGATCAAACGCAATGTTATACCACGACATTGGTCAACAATTAGCAATGAACATTCGCAGCGTAGAATTGTGTACGCGAGACCTTTGATAACGAGTAATAATGAATGTAGCGCCGTTTATAAGAGTAAAGCATCTAAACGAAAGCCTAATGGTAACTGGTGTCTCATATGGTTGTAGTGTAAGAAAAAATATAGTAACTAACAATTCGTAAGTGCCACCGCAGACCTATGCAAAATAAAGACATTTAATTTTATATCGCAGCTTCGGTTTTAAATCTTAGATACGTAGGTCTTAGGTACACCAGTGGTTTTCGAATGAGAGATTAGTTAACGGGTGCTTAAATAGGGAAGGAAGATATAGTACGGGTTCTTAAAAAAAAAGTTCTGAAAGGTATGCGATACCTAACAATTTGCAACACGCGGTGGATTACAGCCTGTTAGGGATATTAAGCTTTTAGCCTATTATAGGGAAGTCATAATTGTTGCGGTGGTCCTACAGCTGTGAAACTATAATACCACCACCTTCAATCTCCCATCATAATATCATACTATCTTCCTTCTAGGGTCAACTTCACTCCAACACAAATAAAACCACAAATCATTTAAAATATCATTTCAAATACCTACGACAAACACAAGATAGTGGAAACATTCGATTAAGCGTCATGCGATTGTGAGCCGAGCCTGAACTGTTAAACCAACAATGGTACCCTTCAAAGGAGTGCGCAGTAAATCATACAAATGGTCGTTAGCGGCGCGTGCGCATAGCGATAGCATACCTAGGGTTGCCACGCGTACATACTATGATATATGTAATGTTATTGTACCTACTAATTTTCGTCATTTATAATATATATTACGGAAAAATAATTGTACTAAATATTTTAGTACGATATATTTATGTTTTTTTAATATTAGTATAGATAACGTATTCTTTATCTATACTAAAATAAAAAATGAGATTGTGTGTGTCTGTTTGTTTCATCAATAATGTAAGAACCACTAATCCGATTTACAAGAAATTTTGCATGGATGTAGCTTATTTATCTGGCTGCTTTTGATTTTGATATTTTTCACAATTTAAAGATGGCGACAATTTTTATGTCCGGAAGCGCACGAGTACTTCAGCTATTATTTAATAAATAGGTAGGTAAATAAGGAGCGGTTGCTTTAAAAATGTTTAGAAAAATAAATTAAGTTGGTGAAACGCAAAATTGATCAGACACAAGGAATTGATTTTCTGAAAAATAATATGGTTTCTAAAGTATAACCATATTTTTGCAATCATTTTGTAAGATTTCATGTTTTTCTTATAAACTTTAGAAGAATAACCTTTAGAATCTAGCAAGTTGGGAACCCTAGCGATACCGCCGATAACCGGTCCGTATTCAACTGCAAACCCTATTATCGCCTCATTAGGATCAAATTTGTATTACGAGCAGATGTATGGATTATTGTTAAGGCCGCAGACCAAGACTTGGTAAGTAATAGTGAACAATCGCCCTTTATTTCGGTATCACGTTCGCCGCGATCCTTATTCCACAAAAGACGCAACATTTGTTATGTAGAGGTCATTTTGTTGTATTGTAATTTGTTACAGAGGAAACAATAGATTACTGTGTTTCTTATAATCTGCTGATTGGAGTTTTTCTTGAACGATATATAAACAAACGTGACTGAATTTGACAACAAATACTTGACACCTAAAACACTTCAAACATTTTACCTAATGTACATTATAGATTTTATTATTTAGAAAAAATATATTTTACCTACTTATTATTGTGTACGAAACGTCATTTATGTCCAGCAGTGCTTCCAAATGCACAGTAATTAAAGTAGATCTACTGTATTTTCAACTTACTGTCTACTTGTATTGGGTCATTACAGTAAAAAATATTAAGATTATGATCGAGGAATAATCGTTTATTTTTTTCGTCGTCAATTTGCCTTTGGGAAAGTAGATGACCTTTTTTAACGCCGATTAAAATTTCTCTTTAGAATTATTTAAAATGTCATCTACCGTAATTTCGTACAAAGTTCTGTAATTTTCAGTACAAAATACTGTAATTTTATAATCACGATTTGGAAGCAATGATCTTCTTGAACATGAACATCTTGTCAATGCGATTAAATCTTCTTATATTGTAAATGCGAAAGTTTGTGAGTGTGAGTGTACATACATACAACTTTGTTTGTTACTCTTGCATGCAAAAACGACTAATTGTATTACGATGGAGTTTGGCACATGGATAGTATATGGCGTGAATTAACACATATGATACTATTTACTCGAGCGGTCGGAGCGGCGGGAAATATCAAATTAATTATAAAAACTTAACAGACTTGAAATTCAAACATTTAATCTACTGTATGTTATATACCTATTTTATTTTACAGAAACAATGCATCTCACCTACTTATTGGAAATGGTTGTTTACAAGTACGAAGCGATTCTTGTGTTCGATGTTGTAAACATCTGGTCATTGCGATCAACGGCTCAGATTTACGCTTAAGTCTGTTGTAAATACAAGTTTGTACTATAATTTATTTATGCTTACTTATATATGTTTTGAAGCACTAACTTAGTTTTTACAAACTATGTTAGTTTTAATACGTTAATCTAACTCCAGGTGAACTATTTATTTAAGGGTTGGGTTATAACTTAAAATACGTGATAGACCTTTATTTAAAGAAAAGTAAAGATTTTTTTCTTAATCTCAGTAACCAAAAGGCATATTTCCAAATTTAGGGGCTTATAGGTATAAGTTTTGCTGTTCACCTTTCCATGCTCACTTTATAAACAACTGCCTAGAAATGCTACGATACATCATAAACCAGAGCCAGGAACACGATACAAATACAAAGAATTTCAATCTTACTCAGCCTTACTCGATGTAAGTTGTTCACAGCATTTTAGGTCTTTGTTTACGCAGTCCTTTTTTTTCGACAATTTAATATGTAAATCTGCAAATTTACATACAAGTAGGAGGAAATCAACAGAAAACAGTAAGACTAAGATTTTTATTGCACCGTTAACATGTCATGAGGCAAGTTTTTACGATAATCCGGAATCTATAACAAAGATAAAAATGAACACGAAATTAGTGATTGGTTGTAATTTTAAGAAATAATATTATTACCTGATATGATTATATGAGAGTAACTATATGTAAAAACAATTGTTCAAATTTCTGTACCTCATTAAATAAATTCATGACTAATTACCAATACTAAAATATCTTAATTGGCAGATCTTTTCATCCCAAAAGGTTGAGGGCTCGTAAACAAAAATATTGTTTAAGTATGTATCAAGTAGTAACAAAAATGTTGTGTAAAATTTAAAGAGCCGTCCGCGTGCACAGTACGCACTGTTTCAGAAACGATTTAGCGGAAACGTATCTCATAAACAAGATAGGGATAAAGTTATATCTATACGCCTTTTTTTGTTTTCGAGGGGGAAACCTTCAAAAGGTACCTGACGCCGTGGGAGCGACGCCTGATAAGTGGGATTTTTACCGCACTACAACAGGTGGCCGTCCTCAGCGCTGCGAGGACGACTCCGGGATCTCCAACGGAACGCAACCGGAGCCCTCTGAGCACGTTGCCCCATCGGGCTTCACCCAGGTGAGCAGGGTGAGCTGGGACCACTGCATCATTTGGTTTTTACGTCCTTCATTAGGCCGCCTGGCTGGACGATTCGAGGTCCCACTCTTGCCGCCCGCAACCTGGGAAGCCCCTTTTAATCACCTCTTACGGTAGGCAGGGGATACCGTAGCACTATACTGATCCCGAAACAACAGGGATGATATCTACACGCCTAATAATTAAATCGCAGATGTGGCAAAAAACATCATACTCGTCCGTTGCCCGAAAACTGTTTGCTTGTAAACGCGCCTCACTCTTTAAAATTTTAAATTCTCCAATAAATAGTGTCTATGAATAATTCACGCAGAAAACTTCCGCGTTTGTGATGAAAAACAGACACACATGTGTATATCGTTTCGCGATATGTTGTCAACGAAAACGCTAAAAGCATTAGAAGATATATTACAACCGGTTTTGATAAAAATAAACGTTTTATGTATTCCGTTTCTAGTGTATCAATATATATGTATCTCAATAACTTGATCAAAAGACGTGATGTGTTTTTTTATTCAGACTGAAGTAGCAAACGAGAATGCAGTCCACCTGATGGTGTTTACTACCGTCCATGTAAGCAACTTCGTCTAAAACAAGGGTTCTATTTAAAATCGATCACAGTGTGTTGCTACTACCGAGGACTAAGATGGTCGCCTCATATACAAGTGAGCCGGTAACCACACGCTTCCACCAAAACACAAGAGGTGCTTCACTTCGCTTCGTCTGTAATAGATGTGGCGGTGGCGGTGGCGGTGCCTATTAACAATTTTTAATTTTCCTGGTTCGAAGAACTCTTTAACTCTAATACGACACAATCGGAACGTCAGCTGCAAGTCACTCTTACTTTGCGTGCGTTAACGATACGTGCGTAATTGAAATTGAACTGAGCTTAAAGATAAACAATACAATTTACGCAATCCTTCAATTCGTCACGCTCAACATATTACGTATTCATGCAGATCTAATGCATGTGAATAAGCGCAATTAATCGATTTAATTATAATACATACAAATGAAACTAAACTTGCGAGAAAAATAAAGTTATACCTACACGTGGACGTCTATACGTACGTCTCAATTCGTGTACGTACTTACGGTGAGATGAGAACATGTGACATCAAGTATTAAGCGCTGCTGTTCCGGTTTGAAGGTAAGCAAAGTGTAGCAAGGGAGATATTATCCGAGGCGAATTGACTTTATTCTCAGGAATATTAAGGCAACTGCTTAACCACAGATGCATTACTACCTTAGGTACCAAGACTAATCTTATTTCGGGCTGTTTACGTATGTCCATCTCGACTGCATACTCGTTTTTACTTCTTCATAACAAAAAAAGAAGTTGGCTAATCTGTAAGTTTTAAGGGCACTCGACCAATTCATTTTGAGCGAAAAAATGGGGTAGCGAGGCCTGGCAACAGCCGCCACTACACCGCAAGGTCAATTGGTACTGAGCTTTTGTGGATTGAAAGGTTCTTTTATAATCACAAGGGCACGTCTCCATAGCAGCAATGTATTAGGAGAGTAGGGAAGTGATGTAAAGTTTTGTTGCAGATGTATCGTAACCGTAAAAAATGCATACATTTTTTTCGGAGGGTAGATCCTCAGTTCCTGGTATTACCTTAAGAGTAGCAATCATTCAACTCAGTCGGAGTCTTCAGAAGTCTAAAACATCAAACAAAATATTGTCTCCAAGGCATACCTTCCTCCACCTATCCAAATTAAAGCACCACGCTGTTTTAATTTTGATACTTGGAGGACGCTTCAAGAATTTTCAGCCGTAAAAAGAGACGCGTCCTCAATGATATTATTTGAGTTGTCCTGAGTACTGAGTACATTCACCTGGAATTGGCTTTAACAGAGACCCCTATTTGGCCGGTGACAACTGCAATAACAACAAACCATCACGTGGATCTATCACTTCTAAAACACTAAACAACAGTCACTTTACGGTCCGCCTCCTCCAGTGTAAGTGGCATACGAATGGTCCACAAAACTGGATCGTTTGCAGGGTTCGCGTAAACACACCATTAATATTTCAACGGCGTCGTTGCGTTAGTGGCTCGTTCGCGGATTATGTCTGTCCACTTCTATCCTATCGAATTAAAACGGGAGAACTGTACCAATGTAGAGATTACGTCGCATCGTAAATTTTGAACAAGGCTTAGATTTGTGGTTTAAAGAAAAAGTGTTCGGTTTGAATGAAACATGATCTTGGTATCGTGTTTCGAGTTTTTGCTAATATTTTGAAGTACAATTTCTTAAATAAATATGACAGAAACAATTAAGCAAACAATCATTTGACATATAAAGAAACATGTATTAATAATTGTATTAATAATATATTGTTGAGAAATATATAACTCTTCTCTAGGGATTACTTTTTCTTTATTGTAAATTGAGGATATTTCCTAAGATCGTAATAGGGGGATATCTGCAAGAAGTGTAAGCAAAAGTAGGGGACTGTTAAACCGCTGCCCTCCTAAGATCCCGATCAAGCGTGACTTTTCTCAATAACGACTCGCGTTCGTGATCAACCGAGGCGTTGAAGTGCAAATTATGATAACGATAACGATATAAGAAATCAGAGATCGGAAACAGCCCGAAGATCGTGCTTGAGAGCCTGCAATATATACGAATCACGGAATCACTGCGAATAGAAATCGGCGGGTGATAATTTGTTAGCTTTCTTTCTTATTTAAAACACTTATAATGAAATATTTATTTACCTATTCACTGACTTTCTTATACTTTCTTACGCAATACACATTTTTTTATTAATTTTGATGTCTAAATCATTATCGCTAATAAAAAAACTACGAGTACTTGATTTGAATAATTTCAATAACACCAAGTAGACTTCAAAATACATTTATGAATATACGTTATATCATACCCATTTGGAAGGATTGAGTCATTTTGTATTACATAATTCATGCAAGTATTTTCATCAAGTATTTCATGTGTTACGCAGAATTTTAATACTCATGATTCCGCGTTTATAAGACAAGTCGTAATAGCTTTAGCAACAGACTAACAAATATTTAGCAACGTGCATTTCACGAAACGTTTGCTTCTAATAAAAACTTTGCAATAACAAACGGAACATGACCCGTGAACAAGCCGGCGTATTTGCAGAAACGGTGAGGTATACAAACACGATGTACCGTTAAATATATCATTAATCGAAACGAATAAGTTTTCTCTTGACAGCTACCGGACATCGTGGAGATTCGCGAAATTATTCACGTGTTAGAGCGTATGTTCGTTTTCTCGGCTCCCGGCTGGCGCCGCGCTCACCTTGACCGAGGCTCGGTCGGAACAATAAACCAATGAAAACTGACCTTCCCTCCCCCGCACCCGCGTCATTCAAACTAATAAATCGGAAGATACGCTGTAAAACACGCCAGATCTTCTTACGATGGCCGAATCTTTTTGGTACATAAAGCCTCGTGCGAAGTGTTTTCGTTTAAAATTCGATTTGCAGTAACTCGTTTTTCCGGTTCGATTTTATGTTATTTTTGTTTTTCAGTAACAAATAATCTATTATTATCACGGAAGTTTTAGTGATTGTGTTGAATTATATGAAAATTAACATTTTGCTCAGCGCGTCAATGTCAGTGTATTCAATGAGAGTTAAATTAACGTGCTTGCGTCTCATTTTGAAACAAATATAAGAACACCGTAAAATCTATTTCTATCAAACGTTAAGCCACGCTTTTATGGTGGCGTTAAAGCGGGGACCACGATTTCAAAACACCGTTCGGAGTTTTGGAAAGTTTTCATAAACAAGCTATGGCCATTAGATTATACTGCCGCATTTACAATCCCATAAATGATATGCGTTACCTAATATAATATTCACGTTTTTTTACAATTAACTCAATTACGAAGTAGTTAATAAGCAACTAAGGTAGCAGATATCAGCATTTTTAAAGTTCATCTGATCTGAAATATACTTCAGCTACAACAGAACAAAAGACTAGGCTTGAAAGGTCAAGTTAGGTTTCATTTAAAAGATCAAAACATTGTATCATAAGGTAAAATCCAACTTTATATCATTTTAAATTTATATGATATCAGTTTCTTTCACTTCATTAGTATTGAAATTCGTAGCAAACGTACTCTTCTTTAGTGTTTGGCGATTCCGAAGGCACAACCGCCACATTTATTTCTACAGTATAACTGGCAGATCCGTGCCCACTTCTTTGGGCATTAAAAGTTTTTTAGTGTGGTTCTTAGTGCTAAATGTTAGGGTTTATTACACAATTGCCAAAAGGAGGGTTATGTTTATAGGACATATCGCATGCTTAATGGAACACTGACCCATTAAGAGATAAGTTAAAATTTAGTTACGTACAGATACAGG
>DWTU01003040.1:0-10797 GCA_018251515.1 Cecropterus confusis
CGCCCCCCCCCCCCTTCGACTACTAATATTCAATTTTATACAATTTTCCATGTTGTACCACAAAACAAATTTAGAGGTCCCCAACAATTCTTATCTAAGAAAATTAAGTATACAGCCAAAAAAAAAACATTAAAATCACTCGCATTAAAATCAAACTAAAAAAAGTAGATAAAAAAAGTACCTTTAGCATCACGATGACGTAAGTGTCAACGTCAAACTGACATATGTACAAAAACGCTTTTAAAAGGCGCCAAACTCTCGTGTGACTACCGTATTCTCCGCTAGATGGCAGTATTTCTAATGAAGATTTGAGAGGGGAAGCAACGCGTCCGATTCAAACGATCATTCTCGCGTGCATCGTAATAATTTTAGCACTTACGTCATTTTAATTCTAAAGGAATATATTACTTTGACAATAATCCATTCTAAACAATTTACGAAAAATCAGCACAGTAAAGGAAAAACAATAATATTAATGACCAATGTCATCTTTATCTTTTCGAAACTAAACGACAAAGACGTCGAATCCATATTAGACTACCTATTATTTTACTCAATAAACCTACCCTCATTTTATACATTACGTTACGTCTCAAACGCACGCACACAAAAATGCTAAAATCTTTTTATTGAGATGTACACACACACACGTATCACGCATGTGGGCGTCTCGCGTATTATTTTTCTATAACACACACAGATGAGACCCATGTGTGCGTGATTATGATTATAAACATGACATGATTGTGTGCGTGTTTTTATCGGCAAATATCTTCTTTAACACACACAAGACACACATATGACACAGTTCTGTGTGCGCGTTTATTGCTAACATTTTCTTTAACAGACACACAAACATCAATGTGTACATGCGTATCGCGTTAACATCTTATTCAACACACACACAAACATGACATGATTGTATGCATGAGTTTACCAAACATATTCTTCAAGATACACACACGTCAATGTGTAGGTGTGAATAGCGCTAACATTACCTCCAACACACACATCGAACGAATGCGTGCGTGCGTTTGTCACAAATATTTCCTTCAACACACACACGTTAACGCGTGCGTGCGTTTCCCATCAACATTGTCTTAAACACACATCCCGATGCGTGTACAAACCACCTCTATTCAAACACATGTCACAAAACGCAACACCGCCAACTCACGATCGCTTCAAACCGAACCGAATCACTCACACCGCGATTTTCAAACCTTACGCATTTCAAAATGTGGCTAGGACGGTGTGAATCGTTAACTAAGGGCACAGAAATCGTTGATAAATAAATAATAAGCTGAAATAGTACACAATAATGAACCTTGGTTTAATGAAAACCGTTATAAACCTTGTTTATTTTCAAATTGACTTTAAAAACCAAAATCTTCTTTACATTTCTGTGCTCTCAGTGAAAATGGTTAAATGTCGATTTTTTTCGAATTGACTTTTAAAGCAAAATTGTAAAAACGAAACCGAGACCAGCCTGTAGATCTTCATTATTCTAAAAAAATGTCTGAAACGAGATCTATCAATGGATGTCTGTTCTAGGAAAACGAACTTTCAAAATATCAAAGTTTTTCTTACAATTTCGGTATAAAAAGTCAATACGACAAAAATCTGATTTACATCCATCTCCACTGAGAGCACAGATATATAAAACAAATAATAATTTAGAATAAATCATTAAATCTAATTCTGAAAGAAACTTTTGTATTTTCACGAGAATAAATTTCTAAACCGAAGAAAATATACTCTGCTCTCTCGTACGAACACGTAACATTAATATTTACAGGCATTATGCGTGACATATGCATGTAAGTGTAAGACATGCATCGTGGCGTATAAAACTATATTCCGTACGGTCTGTGCCTGTCAGAAATATTTACTGACAGGCAGGGCACATATTTGCGTGGTCGTGTTACGATATAAATAAATACACATGATACATACAAGTGTCTGACACGGCCCGTGTCATACCGTTCATTGCCAGTAGTCACCCGAGGTGTCAGAAAAATGTTTATCTGCGTACATTCTCTTGCTCTAGAACCATAAAGGTATGTACTTTAAAGGACCGTAAATTAATTCTCAAGAAAATATTCATTTGTCTGTCACGGCCCTTGTCTGTCACGTTCAATGCCTGTAAAACTTAACTCATCTCCATACGACCCTGGCTCGTAATATCATAAAATATCTATACCTGAATTGCAGCCAATTTCTCCTGCGTACAAAATTTATTTGTCTGTCACGACCCTTGTCTGATAAGTTCAATGCCTGTAGACGTAAACTTATTCACATGCGTCCTCTGGCTCGAAGGACCATAACGTTTATACCTCAAAGGCCCTTGAACCCTCTTACTACATTGAAAATCCCTAACTATCCAAGCCATTAAAATGCATATAATGTGCATGCATTTTAAAATAAATTCTCATCATTACTTAAAGTCCCAAAACAAAACTTCATATACATCTGTGAAATAAACAGATATATAGAGTCAGGTAAATAGGCTTCATATAACTTTCATTTACCTTAATCCTTAAAAATTTCAATTATTCGCACTTCCTTTAAATTTCACCCTAAATTCATTAAAATAAAAAAGTTTACTCCTAGCCTTATTGTCAGAAATTTTAGGGCATTTACACACGAGTAGACAGTCTAGATAAGTCCGTCTAGCTTACAGCGTTATCCAGACGCAAGCCAAGAGACCTCAAAAAAAGCCGAGCGTGCAATAGTGGCCTTGAACCTTTGCGATTTCACTAAGTCGAGTACGCACAAACGCCCTTAGGTATGACAAAGTCCACCAGAACATTAGACTAGTTCAAATTATTATTAAAATTTACATTCCTTTATTTATTTAAGAAAAAAAGAACTTATATAATGATTTTGACCCTTTTTTTCTTACGTAAAATCAAAACTACCCTTAAAATAAGCACCTTATATCTACAATTAAATTTCATATCTACCGTCCAAACGAAACAAACCTACCCCTATTTCTCGAAACGAATTGTGTCCCAAACGATTTCTGTGCCAGTGTTGCAATAAAAAAAAAACTTTTACTGTTAATTATAACATACTAGGAACTATTTTATAATAATATAAGAAAAAAAAAATAGAAGCGACCCAAGCGATATCGTCGACGTATCAATTTATTTACTTTAAAATCTAATAGTTACGAATTATTGTTTGTCTGTGGCGTGTCAGTGTTGCCACATTATTGCTTCCAATCGATTTTTAATATACAAACGTGCAAGTCAAAGGAAAAAAATAATTTGGCAACATCACAATAACAGATATTTTGTCTATGACAACACCGACATGCCAGGGACAACGAATTAACATTAAAAAAACAAAGCATACTTAAAAACTATGAAAATAAAAAGAATCATTATCGACACACACCTAAACGATTTTTTTTAATTAATTATTTTATTTTTATTTATTTATTTATTAGTGCAATATACATTTACAATGGCCTCATCGGAATATGTTTATCTAAACTGAATCCGACCAATCAGGGGCGAGAATTTTACGCGCAGCTCATTGGTCAGTGACTTACTATAGTCGAAATATAACTAGAAGAACATATTTTTGAAAAAAAAAACAACCCAAAATATGTAAGGATTTTAAAAATCCCATCATTTTTTAAAGTCCAATGCAGCAAACAATATGCTTGTTGGTCAAATATTTTTCGAAAATTCACTAAAAGCCTCGTTTTATTTTTTATTTTAAGATTATTATACACAAATTTATACATTCACTTAAGTTACTGCCTTGCTACACTTTCAGAGAGAATTTCAGGATACCCTTAACAAGGACAAAACGGAATTAATCTCCGAACAAAAAAAAATTTTTACACCCCGTACCACCGAAAAAAGATTCAGGGACTAGCAGACCTTTGTTTACCCCCTCCCCGCTTAATCCTCCCCCAAAAGCAATAGTCCACACCTACCAGAACATACCCTTAAGCTGCCGTTGCGTGACAAAAAAAAAACTAATTTTTCTAGACTTTTTTTTTACAGTTTTTCTAAAATATATGTTCTTCTAATCAATTCCCGTCAAATTCAATCAAGATAAGTATATCGTCCGATCGTCAACCCTAACTCAAGTTATCAATAGTTGTATTGAGCAAGTTAGCGGTACATACATACAATTATATATAGATATACATACATTAATATTATAATAAAAAATCACTTTCGAGAAACGGCTTTGGTTTGCGTGTGATTTTTTGAAAATTGGCCTTGAAAAACTAGAAGTCTTACGATTTAACTTTGAAAATGGGCTTTTAAAAATCGGGAAGTCTTATATTAGATACTCAGTTAAGCAGCAGATTGCATTACTGTTACAATATAATACAATTACAGTTAATTTTGTTAAGTTAAACAAAATGTAATTGATGGATAAAATTTTTAATTTTTTTCATTGACAAAATTCAAATAACGTGGATATAAAAATATATATATATATTTACAATATATTCAATTATTTTTGAATAGATAATTACATGCTATTAATTTCGAAACAACCAAAGAGATAATTTAAAAACGTGACTTAGAACAACAAAAAAAAAAAGCAACAAAAAAATCATCATTTCCGAACCTACATTTACAACGCCATCTATCGGCCAAAAAATCACACGCAACTCAGTCTTCACGTTCTACGCTATTCAAACTCCTGTCCAAACGCCCAGACCCTTAACACGCAATGTCAAATACTTTGATCAACAATAAGTACTATTTCAACAAAATAAATGTATATTAAAGAAAATAAAGGCACGTTTTTAGTAGATTTTTCATTTTTCGTGTTAAATAAATATTCCTTTGTATTTGTTTGCATTTATTTTTCCTTTATTACTCACCTCAGAGTTCTTTAGAAAGTTCTCAAAGGTGGTCATGCAATTCACACTTGGCCAGCGCGGTGGACTGAGAGAAGACCCGTGCCCAGCAGTGGGACAATAATAGGTTGATGACAAGCAAGTATTCCTTTCGCTCAATCTGTCAAACTCGTAATAATCTTGCCTATCGTCTAGCGAATTAAGTGACGATTCCGAGCTCGAAACGGACAAGCATAAGCTACGATCTTTACAAGCATAAGCATGACTTATTAATCAAATTAATTTAAAGTTACTGACTTTGAATTTATTGAATGATGAATTTATTAAATGAAATAATATGTTAATTGTTAATTTAATAAATAATACATAATTTCTACTAACAATAGGTTTAAGTGTTTTTTTACTTACAAACGGATCCTTGTTATCCAATTAATAGATAAATTTGAATTTGAATTTAATAATCGCGCGCATTAAAGTTCCCAAAATGCGAACACAATTATGGTTATTTTCACAAAATGCGAATTGTCAGTGTAAGTTAAAGCGTATACAACTATGAAATACGTTTGTGTTAAATTTTTGAAAATCTAGCACAAAATTGTTGATCGAAGTTCGACATTGGTAAGAATCATGTAATATGAACAAGAGGGCAATTTTCAAAGTGTTATATTAAAGATTATAATCAGACGAGGCTCAAAATTCACATGAACATCACCCCACCGACACTGCCCGGCGATTGAAATTTAGTCTCTGAGATAAATTTTAATTATGACAAAAAAAATGTCAAATTTCAAAATATATAGACATAATATGAAATAAAAAAATGCAGTCAAATTTCATCACATATGACATGCGAAAACATTTTTTTGGAAAAATATGTTTTTTTTTTTAATAACAGCTTTAGCAAACGATCAGGCAGTATACCAAAATAGGCACCCCACTTTGTTATCATTTTTGTTTTTATTTAAAATACATATGAAACAGTTTTCATTGACAAGAAATCATTTTTTGGCATTTTTCTAATCGGCTCGTTATCACTACAACTACTTTTTCAAAAACGATGTTGATAGTAAACGGCAGTTACTTTTTATTCGTCTTTCCCCCTCGATCTTTATGTAAACGAGATACGTATACAAATGTCACCATTTTGAAGTAATTATTTATTAAAACAAGTGACAGTAACATCTTATTACTAGTACCCCCTAAGATTTTAGTCCCCATACTTTGAGTAACTCTTTAAAAGCCAGAGATCAAAGTGGCCCCTAAGGGTTTAGTTCCCAAAACTTCGAGAACCTCTTGCCAAGCGGTGGGTCACGTTCACAAAATTTCAAACCAAGTCAGATTATAAGAACGGTTGAAAAGAAAACGGGCGTTGGTCTTCCAATAATCGCACCTAGAGTTCGCTAAATTCGTAACATTATAGGTAACAAAATATTCGTCCATTTTTATTTGGATTTTTTTTTCATTTTTTTTAACAATCTAGACAGCGTACTACGATGCACTAGAAGAGTTGTCTACGACGCTACGTTCGCCGCGCATTCAGTTCAACCATAGACAAGTGTCGTGTCTACGGATTGCCATAGACAAGTTTCTCTACGGATAAGGCGAGTTACATAGAAGTGGCAGTATAATTACGCGAGGCTCGGAGTGAAATAATGTATATATTTTTTATTTTACACAATGAAATGTAACAATTGGTGGTCACTTACCATTAATTGGCCATTAGCCATTAACGACGGTCATCAATTTCGCTTTACCACCGATTTTGTGTTTTTTGTTGTGAACCATCGAATTTGAGTTTAATTTCTTAATCAAACCTAAGTCTTTGAAAGCCTGAAAGCGTGTAAGGCATTTTAACTTTTTGGGATACTTTTTGATTTTTTTTTTTGAAAAATACGCGTTACGGCGATCAGCAATAAAACACGTACCAATCGATAGACATTGATCACAATTAAAAAGAGTTCATTATTAAAATATCGTAACGGGTATATTTTCCGAAATAATTCAGTTTACTTTTCAACAACGATTTACGAAGGGAAATAAAAAAAGATTAATTTGCCATATTTTTCAACATTTCAAAATTCAGTGCGCCATTTTACCACACATTTTCTTTTTATGGTTATAAGACTATCGATTACTTAATTAATTATACATGTTTATATTATATTAATTGATTATACACGTTTTATCTCTGTCGCCAAACTATTTTTTTAAATGGCGAACACGTTGGACCGCCATTTCCCATACAAAAATATCCATTCCAAAAACACGCCAACACGCAGTGGAACAGCGTGGTGGCTTCATCCCCCACGCTTCTCCACCAGACGTTTAAATTTTCATATTCCACAATTACATATATTGCTTAATAGTGTCAATTTTTTATTTAGTATATTTTTTTCGAAACTACGGCTATCTAGACTACAGCGACTATTTAGTAGGATTTACTATAGAACTGTTTTTATCTATATATAAAAAATCGACTTCCGTATGTTTGTAGCCGCAAAACTCGAAAAATAGCCAATGGATTGACATAAAACTTATACACATTATCGCATTCCTATAGGAGAGTGTTTTTAAGTATATTTTATGCTGCAATTCGCACGGGAAGGGAACTTTTACTTACCAAACAACATAAGGTTTAGGTTAGTTTAGGTTAGGTTTACGTTGTCAAGTATTTCCCCTCCGAACCTCATGTGTTACAAAAATTAAAAAAATAATTGCGAATTTAACATATTTTTTTTTTATAATTATGTGTTACACCGAAGAAGAATCACACATTTATTTATAATCATATGCGCACATGGCCAGTCTTTCTGACGTCATAATGTTACTTATTTTTTAAACACGCCACTAGGGGGTCGTTATGGGCAAAATGTAGGCAGAATTGCAATCAACACGTCCGTATTGAAAGAAATTTATACAGCACCATGTATTTCTTTTAGCGAACGAGCACGCAGTCCACCTGATGGTAAGTGGTTACTGTCGTATGGACTTCCGTTAGCAACTTCATATAGAACTAATTCTATATGAAGTCGATCACGGATGCGTTGCTACTCCCGAGGACTAAGATCGTCTCATACATAAATGAGCTTAGAAGCAGACTTTAAAATACTAGTTCAGTGAAAATATATATTTTTTCAACTATGTGTTATTTTAAACTAACATTATCGCGGAATAGATACGTGTTAATATTTAAAGGGTAACTCACGCTACGTAATACCCCTAACATATTAAAACACATAAGATATATTTAACGCTAAATTAATTAGGTTTTATTGTTCTTTTTATTTTGCAAACGCGTTTCAGAATGCGTGTGGCGCTGTTGGATCACGATTATAATTACCATTTTCGCTAATTTTATGTCAGAACTTGTAAAACATAAACGCTGTCTACACTCATAGCCCCACAGTAGGATTTTCTCCTGTGTCTTGTCGGTGCCATGGACACACAAAGACGAATATACAAACACCGAGACATCTGTTAGACAAGGACAGCGCCATACGAGACGTCGACACCCGTCTCTTTCTCACACCCGATGACAGCCTACATTTCGCCCACACACCGCCAGCGACTTACACCTAACGTAATACATAAATACATACATACAAATTTTATATATATAGATATATTAAAGAAAAAAAAAACAAAAAACAGGAAAAAAAATATCAACAACTGTACAATATTTCCAACAATTCCGAGATCTGACACTAATCGAATATTTAGAAGTGGAAAAAAAACAGACATTTTTTTTTTCATACAGTCATCCCCATCCAGGCGAGGGCTTTCGAACCTTCACCGCGTCGAACAGGGGGTTTTAGTATGATTTGTCAATGTGAAACAAGTTTTTTCAAATAGCGACTTATATTTAGGCATAAATAATAAATAAGCAAAAGAATATTTTTTACAAATTTATTATGTAAAAGGTTCAGTTTCATTAAATTTTAATACTAGGCCGTTGCCCCCAACATTCGTGTAGAGCAATATCAAAATAACGCAAGCATTTAACCCCTAGGAGTGGAATATCAAAAATTCCTTTAGTGGGTATTTTCGCCATTTAACCCCTAAGGAGCGGAATAACAAAAAAATCCTTTGTTAGCGGAAAAATCCTTAGTCGGTGTTTATGTCATTTAGCCTCCTTGGACGGTGGAGTATAAAAAATCAGTTCTTAGTGCGTGTTCACATTATTTAACCCTTTGGGGGTGGAATATCAAAGAATCCTTAGTGGATATCTCCATCATAAAATGAATGTATTGACCTAATTTCACAGTTTTAGCCTTAGTAGTTCGGACTGTACAATCGCTTTTATATATACGAAATTTCACATTTTATTTACTATTATGCATTTTATAGATTTTTAGGATAATTTGCAAAAAAGAGCTATTTGTCATTCATCGCTATTTCAAGAAGGAAACCAAATTCGCAAACGTGTTTCCACATTGAAAACTCATACTAAAGTCATGGACGTCGGGTCGTTCGCAAGTGTCCCAAACAAAAGTACTACACAGATGAAAGCGTTACAATTATGAACAATGGGTATACAATTTGATGTGTGAGGTTGTATGACAACCTTTTTGTATGAGACGTGGCATACAAGGTCGGCAATTTAAAAAAATATCGCCCAAGTTGCGTGTTGTTACAAATATTTTTTTAAAATTTATTTTCCAAATTTTATCCCCCCGACGTCCGTCAGAACAACCCCTTGCATATCTTTAAACAAACCGCGACCCACAATACAAACGAAGCTAGCTTATGACGTAAAAGAAAGAACTTATGTTAAATATACATACTCGAATAATTATCAATTATGCTCTTTTTTTTTTGTATTAATGGCGAATGCCCAAAAGTGGCCGAGCATGTCGTTGCACGGTAACCGTGACGTCACAGTACATAGTTACACAGTGGCTGTGACGTCATGGCTCATACACGTGCACGCCGGTCGTGACGTCACGTTACACGCATACGAACGCTACTTGTGACGTCACGGCGCACACACGTGCATGCTAGCCGTGACGTTACTCTGACATTACGATGCGTGCACTTGTGAGCTAACTGTGACATCGTTATACATACTGTGACGACCTTGTACATACATTTGTTCGTTAGCCGTGACGTCACGACACACACGCGTGCATGCTAGCCGTGACGTCACTGACATCACGATGCGTGCGCTTGTGGGCTAACTGTGACATCGTTATACATACTTTGACGTCATTGTACATACATTTGTTCGTTAGCCGTGACGTCACGACACACACGCGTGCATGCTAGCCGTGACGTCACCGACATCACGATGCGTGCACTTGTGCGCTAGCTGCGACGTCATTGTACACACATTTGCTCGTTAGCTGTCAGTGCTAACATTGGCCCGCTAGCTGTGACGTCACGGTATATATATATAAACGAATTGTGTGCATTATACGAAAGAAGTTATAATTTGTTACATACTTCAAGTATACGCCGACTTTAAACATTAATTTAAACTTGTTTAATATTCTTCTTAAATACATCTTTTATTTTTTATACATGCGACCTCGTCCGAAAACAGCGCGTAGTGACTAAGAAAAAAAAGACACGTTTCAAACCAAAAATAATCAAATCCATTAACGGCCAAGATCTGGGTGCTAATCGTAGCCTATGAGTGCGTCGAAAACACCCAGAACGAGAATCACAATTCCCACTTCCAGATATTCAACATTGATACGTCAAAAATTACGACTGTGTGTATTATACTCAGAACAAAAACTTTAGCTATTTTTTTTAACAAAAATACACAAAAAAATCCACTTTACTTTTGTTCATATCAGATTTTACGAAAAAGATATATCGTATTCGACCAAACTTTGAGCATTCACCTGTACGCACACAAATCATATCCACATAAACTACAATAATAAAAACGCTGATTTTTTTTCTCGTTCGCTTACAAAACGGCTTCTATAATTTAATTACAATGTCAAGTTGAT
>DWTU01003041.1:0-10797 GCA_018251515.1 Cecropterus confusis
CTGTCTGGTTGGAGATCGGACCCGGGACCCACTGCGTGTCAGACCGGTCGATTGTGGCCACACCTTACAATATTTAAACGACAACGTAAACGGTGATCGTTTTTGTCTGACAGAATCACCGCCGTAAACACGTCGTTGATAACGACCGTCTTTGTTCAATCTTATCTAAGCTCTTACGATTTTCGAGTAATAAACCGTTCAAATAAATATTAATCGAGATATCGGTATTTGGCAAGGAGCATGTGACGTTGTATGTTATCTATAACACGGTTGACGGGGTTCGATAATCTCCTTCCTCGTTTGAGTGCCACGTATGCGGGATTTAGTGACGAGTTTCGTTAGCCAAGCGTTAAGATTAACGAAATTGGTACTTATTTAGGGACTAGCTTCAAACACAGATTGTTGGTATTAACAAAATACCGAAAATGAGGGAGTAGAAGAATAAACGGGACTAAATAAATCCAAAGCACGTTGGCAAAAATATATCAGTAATAATAAAATAGCTTTTATTGCTTATAAACTTACAGTCAACAAGTTAAGTTCAGATTCAGTTCAGAAAGAAAATGATCGATAGTTAGCACATATTTCCGTAAAATTTTTAATAGAATGCAAAGTAAAAAGAAAGTTTTGCAATTTTGGTGAAATATTTTAGAAATTATCTTCTTTCGCATTTCATGATAAATGTATCTTCAACAGAACTTCTTCACCGAAACTATTAATTTTTAACTAGGGTTTCGTAGTGATGTAGGTTTTATGAATTTCCAATTAGAGAATCATCTTCATTAAATAACCAAATAAGTAAGAATTAAGCAATTATCCAAATTAAGTATAATTAAGCCAATGGCGTCATTGCAAGAATTTATGAAGTTTAATATTTAAATGATGCTAACGAAGGAAACAGTGAAATTAAAACAAATTGTGCGCTTCAAACAAGACCATTAAATAACATGGTTGTTTCAGATAACGAGCCGGTGCACATTTCACCCCCGATAAGGCGTTACATTTAAAACATCCAGTTAATTTACACTATCATTTAGTACCCAGTATCTAGAAATTGTAGTTTGCGCTAATAGCAATAGCAAATATTTGCAAAATAAAAAGATTGAAGACTGAACGTGATTTATTTGAAAATGTATGAATTTAGCTTTAATCGGTGTTATTACACTACGCAGGCATATTTTTAATGTAAAATAATAATGAACATATAAACGATATCAGATTTTTATAATAAAATAAGATGGAAGTCAACAAGAACAAAAATAAGATAAAAGTTTCAAGCTGTAATATAATGTAAATAAATTTTAAAGTTTATACAGAAAAAAAGTATTTTTTTCTGTATTATATTTTGTAATAAATCACAAAACTAAATAAGGATTCAGAAAAAAAATCGGCTTTCAGTTACGTTATGAAGTGAATTACACGGGTGAAATAGTAAAAGAAAATCTAGTCATTTAATATTTTTCATTTAAAACTAAAAGAACGTAGCAAAAATATGAAATTGAATATGAAACCATAGAGTTGAAAGTTCAAAGACGACTTTCTCAAACCAATCTTTCTTTGAAAGATTGTTAGCGCCATATTCAAGGACAGAAACCATATGCATCCAAGACGCATAGTCCCATAGCTGTTGTATGTGGATTCTGTATCTTACTGCGTTGAAGTTGGGCGTTGTTTCGCGTGTAGTGTGGTCGAGAGTCTCCAGTCGGCAGATTGAATAAACTGCTTGACACAGTTTCGTGTTTCGGGTCAGACGGGTGCCGGTGGCCGGTAAACAAATGCCCGTTACGACATCTCGCTATTGGAAGAAAGATTCGACCTTTGTTCCCTCGGATTAATTTCGCATGGAACCAAACATCTGCGTGGTAGCGTTAGACAATGGATTAGGAATACACTGTAAGAGCTAAGATGTTTAAAAAAATCCTTAAATCTTTAAATATGAATTAATAAAAGCATGTCAAAATTGTTATTTCGATTGATAAAGGAGCCCAAAAATATCTTATAATGTATGGACTTTCTGTACTAAATTTTGATAAAACGGATTATCTTTAAGATGCAATTTAACTTCCAATAAATTCATCAATTCGGTTTTAATTTTAAGTCGAGAGCCTCGCTGTTATTAGACTTTATTTCGCATTTACCCTAATTTCAGGCTATTGTTACTAATTTTAAAAAAGAAATCAAAATTATTTCAGAAAACTCGCATTCAAATTCATGTCGCTAGTCATACGACGAAATACTCACAGATGTTGAATCTGTAAGGCTACAGCCACCGTAGGCACGATAGCATCTCATCTGGCGCCATCAGCGATTAGCATGTGAAGAGGAGCGTCAGGTTTGACAATCCAAGTCGATTGTGAAGTTAACAAAGGAGTGACCTGACACCTTATCAGCAACAATGTTAATTTATCGTACCATCTGACTAGCGTTGGTACATACGTGTCGATAGACTTCGGGCTCGACAACTACATCCTGTTAAGGAATAATTATGTTATCTTGAGTACAAATTACAGCAGAAGAGAACGCTTATTACATAAATGCATACTGTTACTGTAATTGAATTTGATTATTTCTTAAATTATGTACGATTCTATAATTTTATATTTCAAATTGAAAAAGAGGAAATAAATAATTATAGAAATTTTTTGAAACCTGTTATAAGAATTTCATCCTTCCAAACTTGTTCAAGCTCGCATCGTTTTATAGTCATGTGCGGATTAGAGAGTAACTATAATTAGTATTAATAATGAAGAAAGTCATTAGAAGGAAATCGGTATGCGTGAGCGTTCACAACAATATTGACGAATGTGTGGAAAGTCAACATCATTTAATTTAATTCGACGTCCATTTATAACCTAATTCTTTGATTTATACTGTGATGGAACAAATCCATACCCAGGAATTTTATGGAGGTCCGCAACCGTAACCGAAACTATCGGATATCGTAACCGTGTCCGATATAAAAGTTTCAGTTAATTTCGGATATGTTTTCGAGACATGTTTCTTTTTTTAATTTTAGTAACTATCACATCAAAATGATTAGGCAGTTGTAATAATAATTGATATAACTGATTGTAATACCAAATGATAACAGAAATAAAACCAAATAATTACATTACCTATTTGTATTTTACGTTTAAAATTCCTTAAAAATACAATATCCTTAACCGACACTATTCGTACACTGTCCAAAACAGATAATCCAAAATAATTACGTACCGTTACAATATCCGAAACCGATATAATGTTATTCCTATATCTGTATCTGTATCCAGATCCGCATTTGATACCCATAACATCCTTGATCAATACCATTAAATAGGTTAGAATAAATATATTATATTAGAGCAGTAATAGTGGAATGGTTAAAACGCGGCCTCTCAATCGAGGGTCCGAGGTTTGAATCCCAGGCACGCACCACTGATTTTTCTAAAGTTATGTGCGTATTACAAGTTAATTATCGCTGTTTTACGATGAAGGAAAACATCATGAGGAAACCTACACACCTGATAGTTCTTTAATAAGTTCTCAAAGGTGTGTGAAGTCTACCAATTCGCACTTGTCCAGCGCGGCGGACTATGGCATTAAACTCTGTCAATCTGATCTCTCAGATTGAGCCCAGACCCGTGCCCATCAGTGGGACAATAATGGGTTGACGGCAAATATATTAAGTTAGAAAATCACCAGACATATTTATTAAACTTAACTCACGTGGTGACGCAAGTTTAAAGTACACAGAAATCGTAAGTACATGTATTGTATTTGTATCGTTTTTATCCAACAGATCACCAAATATTTATTCGGAACAATCTTGCCAATAATTATCATATCATCAATATGTCGAAACGGACAATATTCTCATATCTATGCTCTACACGAACGCACGCTAAGTGAATTAAATAATAAACTATTTTCTTGTTACACTGATGACGGGTAAGCGATAAAATAGTATGGATATCATAATATGGGAGAAAATAGAAAAGTTAGGCAGCAGCGAATTACTGTGTCAACAGAACCACGCAAGCCACGTGCGGTTAATATATAGAAAAACCGCTCTTATTGGTTGTTTATGTACAGCAAAGGGCCTCAAAGGGCTGATGGATGATAGAAATAAATTTGTTACTTATTTTTTTTACAATAATTACACCGACACTCAGAGTCATGGACAATTCGAACATCAGACCGTAAGAAGATAAATACATTCGAAATGTGGTGCTGGGGCAGTACGAACCGCATCCCATGAACCGCTAAAAAGACCAACTTATCTATATTGGAGCAGTTAAATATCAAATCAAGACTCTCAACGATATATTACTGTAGGATCCTTGGGTATTTTAATCGCAGGGCCGACAAACCGACATCCCCGATAAATAGCTTGTGGTGGGCAAGGTTGAAGGAAAGAGCCCCACGGCAGATCACCCAGCCATTAGTGTGACCAACTAACATCTTTTACTGGTCTCCCCATAACAATTCCCTTGAAAGAGGCCGAAAATCGTACGAAATGGAAGCGGACAATCCACCAAAGCATGAAGGACTTTCATGGACACGACATTCAGAAATGAAAAAACGATAAAGAAGAGACAGCGTCACAGAACACTTATTTCCTGTAACGTTTCTACGTTACTATGAATGCTGAATTTTTTCTAGACTTTTATGGTGGATATTAAACTAATAGTTTATAACACATAAGTAGCTCGATACTGCAAACAACTATATCACAGCTGTAACAAAGACAAAAAATAAAATATTTATTATCAATTCTTGTTTTTTATAATTTAATCGTTATTCGTCACTCGTTGGTAGTGACCTAAGAACCTTAAGCACCGACTTATTTCACAGAATACTGAGAAAACTTCGAACATGTACTTGATTTGTACCTCGTTTGAAGTAAGCTTATGATTTGAAAGAGTGCTTGAGGATCTTGAAAATCGTAAAATACTTAATACTGAGAATACTAAATACTGTTATGTTTAACCAATATCTTTTGGTATATTATTAAACAATCGGAAAAGTTACCTTTAGTACGAATTTTCAAATTAGCAGGGTCATGGATATGTGAAATATAGATACAGTTCAAAGTTTGTATTTGGCTTATAATTAGACACTAGACTGATAGATTCCTATATATTATTAAAAAATAAATGATGGTTAAACAATATACTAAGTGATAAATAGTGGATGAAAAATTGTAAATGTAAAGAGCATTTAGAAAAGTAGGATTTCAAACGAATTCATCCTTTTCTATGAAATAATGCACGGCCGGTCGCAGCGGGGCTGCATATTCCATGAGGCGTCACAGTAGTTCGCTCACCTCTGTTTTGTAATTTTCTATTATTTTGTAAGTACATTTTTTCAAACTCACAAGTTGCCCAAGATGGCATAAAAGTACGCTCTCTACATTTTCGAATATAAGTAACTATTTCTAGTATTCATATAACGATTTACTTAGGACGCAATAAGCCAAGTTATCGCAACTGCATACTGTCTCGCGTTTCATAAACTGTTTTAAGTTCAATTGTAATTCTATATTACAATCTAAATACTCATAACATTCGGGTAAACTTTTATTCGTAGTTTCATCCGCTATAAAAAAGATGTTCTCTGATCATAGAGCACATGCCTAAACATTTCAAACTCTATTAAATCTTAAAGGTTTGGTAAAAAGATTAACGCGGTGAAACCAACAGTTGAGGCTTACACTTTATGTAAGTAAGCAACGATATTTTAATTTCTTCATCAAAACCCAATATTAGGTTGTATGTTCTAAAGTTTAATTAAAATTAGTTCAACAATATAACGAAAACGAGTGCGGTTTAACCTAACCTAACTTACTGTTTACGATGCACCCGCTCCACTGCGCTGTAAACACCATTAACATCTCAGTAAACACTACTTGTTTCAATGTAATAGTGAGAGGAACAAGAGTAAGAGTGAATATTTAAATATTTACGTGCGCAGTGTTCCGCTGCTCTACGTGCTGCAGTGGCTGTGAGCTCTACTGTGAAATGATGACACTACAAGTTTAAAGAGCTGGGAATTTTCAGCGGGGCTATTCTCTACTCACTATACCCGCAGTATCATCAGAAATTTTAGCATTTACAACTTTACAATGACGAATGTACGAGCTGGCTTGATAAAAAATAGGCGAATGAAATTCAGAGAAAGGAATATACTCTGAATTGATTAAAATAACCCACTTTAAAAATTAAATGTTGCGTTTATACGACTATCGAATAGAACGACGATAAAATCTAAGACATTTTAAATGGATACAAAACTTTTTCATCGTCCGAATTTCTGTAGGTAGACCGAAAAAGTAGACACCCTAAAGTCCGGACGAAACTTCGGATATCGTTCGTATCCAGAATAGACCATCAATACAACACATTGCTAATAAGAAGCAGAAATATTTAAGCAACCGCGATCATAAATATGTCTAATCTCTTTTTAAACACTGTTTATGACAACTGTTTGTGACTCGTCATCTTAGTATGAAAATATTTACATTTCGTCTAAACACAGAGTTAGGAATGCGAAAACCTACAATGGGAGTATTAAAATTTAGTTGTACATAAAGTTTTATTTATATAGTTTTACATAGCAGTCAGCATCTCTATTAAACATTACAAGTATGACAATATTAGTTCAAGATAACGCGTAGAAACTACAAGAGCGTACGATCTCGAACACAGATGTAAAAACACACACTAGTGTATGTTTGCGGTTTCCTTATCAATACGCTTGGCTGTGTTGGTTCGGTGACGTCATGCGCAATTGTCATCGCTGTCACGGCTAACGAGCGGCACTCGGTCACCGGACACGGCGTTCGACTATTCGATTTTTTAATCGACTAATTAATCGAATTTTGAAATATTGTGTGCATTACGTCATATGTTTATAGATTTTATAGTATCGAGTTAAACTAAAGTTAGTATCGAGAGAACTCTCAAAAATACTCCTAACTCGTATTTTATATTCAGTTCTTAAATATTGTTCTCAGATGTGTGTTTACCAACCGACCGCTTGATGAATTGTGTTGAACGTTTTCCTTGTAATGATTACTGCGAAGGGCTGGCCAGTCCCACATTCGATATACAACTAGGTAGAAAATATTTTTTTCAAATTTGGAAATATGTTCTTCTTTTAATTCTTGTTATCGATGACAATCACTGTTTTTTAGAAATTATAGTGGAAGAATAAATGAATTGAGCTTAAAAAAAATCTTATGAGAACACCTAATGCTGTCGAGTACCATATCAACGTCTGCATATTCTACAGAAAGTCCGTTGCCTTATTTTAAATTATATTATGTGACACATTGTCTTTGTTAAAATATATTTAAATTCATATTTACTTAAATGCCGGTTTACCTGCTTTGTGTACTCAATTGTGCCGCCAACAGCGAGTTCAAAAAGAAGTGCTGAAAATATAGATATAAATCACAGATATGGTAAATTTTGTAAAGCCAAAGAATAATTTTAAAATATATATTCGGCAACCTTTAAAGAGTGTCAAATTAGTGTCACTCCTTGACACTAATTTTACAACTTTACTTAAAAGTCCCATCTAAATTAGTTCAGTTGTTTTGAAGGTAGTCTTGCACGTAATTAACGTTATATATTAATTTTCTTTATTGATATGCGTCAGTTTGATATTAACACGCAAATAACAAGAATTGTGTCCTCTTTTACTCTTATTAAAATCGCTACCGCATTTGATTTTTAATGCATTCATTTACTTTTCAATATTTTTGCCAATAGTAACAAGGTGTTACAGTGTAGTAATATTATCATTTTAACATATTTACTATGATTGGTTTATAGTTTATACAGTAAAGATAATTTGTATTGTGTTTGTGCCCATTTGTAATAAAAATAGGTGACATGTAAATTTCTTCCTTTTTTTTAATAGAATAACTTTATACTTTTTATGTAAGTGCCTGTGTATATATATTTGTATTAAGTATTAAGCTAACACACTGAAACGTCGTGTCAAACTGAAATGGTCTGGGAACTGACACATCTATTTCTTTAAGTCTGTGGCTGAAGTAAATTGAATTGACAAACGGTATGGAACGGACAAGTTTCGCTTTCACTGAACTTGACATAGGTCAAACGGTTCTGCGATGACACTCGAAAAGCAAACACGCTGAGGGCTGTCATGTGCCAACACGCAATCATGAGCCTTCCGAGCGCCGTACCAAGGAGATTTGTCTCGATATTCGCGTAACAAACAAAATAATTTTCGTACTTTTGCCTTCCGCGATCGTTTCAAGGACAGCCCTCTTTTCGGGTCTCAGGCCTCTTTTTCATTGGGAAGTGACACGCTCGGCCACAACCTTGCCTCCCCCCTTCCTCGGCTGACGTCACCCGCGCCATCTTGCCGTTACGTTGCCCGGCAACCCGACACACGCTTCGCATAATTTACCATTTTCATTTTTATTCTCCGTATTGTAAGTGATTAACAGTTTCGTTCATTAAAATTTTGTTTAAGACGCGGAGATAGAGTGATAATGTAGGTACGGAATTATTTAAAAACGTTATATAATTACACTTCAAATTTACATACTTATCTTTTATTTCGTAGTTATTTTTCTCGTATAAACAAGGATGAAATTATAAAATATAAATGTTCTTATCCATCAGTACTGACCATTGTAAATACTAAAGTATAGGGTAAATAATTGAATTTAATAATTTAATTTCATATTGGACTAAATAATTATGAATAATAATTCAGCAGATAAAACAGAAATAACTTTGATTTTTTTTATTATACTTACTTTTAACTGTGGAATCGTTTGTGTACATCGGATTGTATACTACTCATAAAATGCCATTTATAAATAATCCCTTCAAAAAAATAGTCAAACATTAAAAAATGCCTAGTATTCGCGCACGTAAACATGTTCTATAAGAGTATACACGGTAGACCCTATTTTTAAATCTTATATATATATTAAGTATTTTTTAAATCTTATATATTCACGACCTTTCCATTCTCGGAATATTATTGAAGATAGGTTGTATAGTCCGAAAATAACCCTTTTAACGTTTACTATTAAATGCCTTAGAGAAAATAGAGATTATTGCCACTCTACGATCGGTAGGAACTAAAATCGTCTTTTATAAGATTAATGGGAAATTTCTCTTTAATAGGATTAGAATAAAACTCTGGATTTCTTAAAATAATTCTTATTTAGAAACAATACATCTTGTGAAACTGGTAATGAGATGTTAAAACTATTTTATTGGTATATCTATTTAGAGCTGATATTACGTTGAAAGTAATATAAGCTCTATAGAATTAAAATTGAATAATTAGAGTTTAAGGCAACATGATTCAAGGAGGTTAGTATTATATCGCTCAAAGCGTTAAGGGCCAATGCAGCTGCATCACTGAAATAATCGTAGTAATATTACAACATTAATAAGGGATGTTATGGATTATATCTATAACTGTAACCGATACTTTGGGAAATCCGAAATAAGTTTATCCGAAACCGTAACTGATTCCGTTACAAAAGTTATGAATAATTTCTTTTCATTTATTAGAAATGGAATCTAAATGAGGCACATTATGACTAGTTTTCGCTCAACTGAAATTTAAATAGTACCAAATGATAGTCTATAAATTATAACGAGTTTTTACTTATTTCTTTTTCTAACTTAAACTACTTGAAATTATCATACAATATAAATAATTCGATATTGAAAATGTGTAGTATAACCGGGAGGTAGCGCCGCTATAACTATTGCCGCCGTATGAGGCGACCATCTTAGGGTCTTAGGCCAGTCTTCGGGAGTAGCAATGCACATGTGATTGACTTCAAATAAAAGCCCTGCACAGTAACCACTTACCATCAGCTGAATTGCATGCTCGTTTGCTACTTCAATCTGATCCAGAAAAATCCAGATACGAAATAAGATGTCAGTTACATCCCTAAAATAACGAAGCACGAATAATAATATTTGAATTACAGTGATTCATAAAAAAATTAATCCGCCACCTCAATATAAATGTTTAATTATTTTGCATTAAAGACTTAATGATTTCAAATTATAAACTTCACGGTGAATTTTAATATTATATTTATCAAACATAACGTCCTTTACGGTACAAGATTGACCACAATTCAAAAATTGAGCTACTTTCATGCATCATAAACAAGTTTAGGCAAGGTCCAAAGAAGTATCTTTGAAACCATTATTTAAAACTTATAAACGAGATCATTTATGTAAATGAAGAAATTAATTAAATGCGTTTATTTTACATGTTAAGAGCACTTAGTAATACTTAAAATATTATTTCTTAATTCTAATATGAAATTCTCAACTCTAAAATGAAAAAACGCTATAGAAACTTTCCGTATGTTTTCATTCTATCATGTTAATGAATCATGTGAATAAAAATTTGATTGGCAGTCAATGCGAAAAATATTATATTTAATTTGACAAACATATTCAGTCCTGCAAACCGTTATAGAAAACAAATTCCAAAAACGCCATATAAATTTCAAAAACGATACCTTTTAATGGAGAATGGAATGGAAACGTACCTGCGTGGTGGAGCGATCACCATACCGGTCTGACACGCAGTCCCGGCGCCCGCGGTCCCGGGTCCGATCGCCGGCCAGACAGACATCTAAATGATGAGTTTAGATTTCTGTTCTGGGTCTGGGTGTTTGTGTATTCGTCTTTGTGCGTCCATGGTACCCACGACACAGGAGAAAATCCGACTGTGGGGCTATGTAGAAAGCGTTATTTATTTATTTATATGTTGTATTTCACAGACGGGGTC
>DWTU01003042.1:0-10796 GCA_018251515.1 Cecropterus confusis
AAGCCTGACGTTGTTGTCCCCGCTTTGAAGGAAATCAAGGATCTGCCGGCCTCGAAAAATAAACTTTTTATATCAGTCGCTATGGGCATCACAACGGGGAGCATCGAAAAGGTAAATAACACTAAATGTTATTGAAAAAAAATCCTTTTTTTGTAACAGGTAACAAAAAAAGGAATTTTTTTCAAGAAGAATCCATAACAAAATTAAAACCATCAAGAACGTAATAATATGTGCCTACATAAATCATATAGAAAGATTCTGCGTAATAGAAAGAAAATTCTCTTTTTGACGTAAAATATTAAGTACATCTACATTTCATAGATAAAAAAGAACTTATCGATAATTCGGAGCTCAAAGGATTTAAGATAATTTTTATGCTATCATACCTTCAATAGACTTTGAACTTTCTGTGAACCTTGTGCCACTAATATATCGATATTAACAATTTTGAATGTTATTAAATTTCGCTACTACGCATAATTAGTACTTTACAGGAGAGCCAGGAACAATTAAATTATACTCTTTGTTTTATCTTTTTAATAAATGAAATTAAAATAATGAAAATTAAAAGGGGCTGGGCTGGCAGTGATAGGATAAAAAAACTGTATTTTAGTTAGAGAAAAATCTGTAAAAGAATACTACGTGGGCAGTAAATTATACTAAGGTGTCTAAAAATTTCAGGTTCTACCTCAGGAAGCGCGTGTAATTCGAGTGATGCCGAACACACCAGCTTTAGTGAAAGAAGGAGCCGCAGCGCTTTCCAGAGGTTCCCGAGCGACACAAGAGGACGCAACGCTCACAGCTGAGCTATTCCGTGCTGTAGGCTCTTGTGAAGAGGTACCAGAATACCAGATGGATGCGGTTACAGCCTTAAGCGGCAGTGGACCAGCTTACGTAAGTCTTTTACAAAACGTTGTAGTTACTCGTAAGGCAAATCAAATTAAAATATTTTATCAAAGTAAATGCTTTACGAATTTAAGAAAATCAAGAAAATTCCGTCATTTCGCAAGATTTCGCTATGGATGAAAGAAAGAATGTAAGCAAAGAATGTAAGAAACTGCATAAGATATCTTTTAAGATATCATGAAATCTTTAGTCAATATTTGGCACTCAGATGTCTTTTATGTAAAAGAAAAGTCGCATAGCGATTAATTAAGGTTTCACTTCAGCATCTGCTTGAGTTCTCCCACTCTTCGATGTGGTACAAACAAAGAAGCCTGACAGTAAATTATGTCTATAAAAAGATTAACGAAAATTTTAAATGGACATTGCAACACTTCATTTGATGATCAGAGTGGAATCTGTGGAATAGAACTGGATTGATGATGTTTTGAGGAATAGAATATATAGAATGTATACACTTCTTAACGAAAATGATAGTATTTAATCAGTACTGACTTCAGTGCCTCTTATATTTTCAGGTTTACATGCTAATAGAATCGTTAGCCGACGGTGGCGTCCGATGTGGCTTGCCACGGGATCTCGCGTTGAGATTGGCAGCTCAGACTGCTCTCGGTGCCGCTGCCATGTTGAAAAATGGGGGTCATCCTGCCATCATGAAGGATAATGTCACATCTCCAGCTGGATCTACTGCTGAAGGGACGTATCATTTGGAAAAGAATGGTAAGAGACAATTTTTGGATACGCTGGCCATAAGATGATTTTAATGAATATAAGTTGAATATAAGAGCTTAAATGATAAGAGCTGAATTTGAATTTGAATTAAATCCTGTGTCAAAAGGAAAAATTGGTGTAAGTCTGATTTTAGGCAAATTGACTTTTTAAACCAATATTGTTCGAAACGGATATCTATGGATAGATCATCCTTTTTAACATATGGGTGCCGTGGTTCTTGATATCAGTTTTAAATAAGGGTATAGAATCGCCTTTAGTAGATATTTTAGTTCTCTGAAGAAATTTGAATGATTTTTTAGCTATGCTGAAGAATTATAGACGGTGTCAATACCGTCACAAGCCTAAGTGCAGCGCCATCTACACAATAAATGCTAAGTCATAACAAATTATTGTTTTTTTGAATTAAAATTTCTTTAGAATCGATTCGATGGAACGAAAATGCGTTACTTAACCAGTTGTCGGTACTACAACTAGATGGCGCTGGAACCACATCTGAATCACGCTAACGATTTTAGCTTGCAAAAGAGCTCAAGTTTGGCATATACGAAATGTTTATTATTAAGTTTCACTTCTGTCGTGTGATTTTTTTATATAAATGTTAAATATGATATTTATGTTTATTTTTTTTCAGGGTTCCGTGCTGCAGTCATTGGAGCTGTGGCAGCAGCAAAGGATAGATGTAAAGTAGTAAGCGAACAACTAAACTACTAAAATTAAGGAGTCTTTAAGTTATATAAGAAAGAAAATGAAGATATCTCATTTTACTAAATAAATGAATAAAGTTATGTACCTTATAAACGCATCTTTTATTTATCACACTACCGACATTTTTAGAATGATGTCATTATGTTTATATTGTGTTGTTTGTATAAAGACATGGAAGATAAATAAATAATTATACGAAAACTCTTATTGTTACCCCTATGATTGAGTAGTGTAAAGCTGAAATAACTTAATTATAGTCAATGAGAACAGAAAATTAGTTTCAATTTCATTATAACTTTACGACTTAAGTATGCAGTCATTAAAGTGTTTTATGCACAGGTTGTTCCAAAACATATAAGAGGCGATGGACTAGGTTGTACTAATTCTGGAAAAATTAAAGAAAATCTATCACTTGTTTAATAATACGAACTGCGAATACGAACACCACCACCACTGGTGGCATAGCCGCTGTACTTGTTTGTCTGTAATAACAGCAGGACCATTTTAAGTCAAGATCATCAACTTTTATGATAATGCATGTACTCCAATAATCTTGAAACGATAATGGTGGAAAAGTTTTCGTTGATGGAAATGTTACGTTTGTCCACATCAATTGCTAATAAAAGGAATAAACGAATCTGCGAATCTGCCGTTGAACTAACAAAACTGCTGCCATCTATTATTATTTTATGTGATAATATTATTTCTTACCATAGACAATTGGGTCTTGCAAAATGATCGTAGTATCATTTGTATGTGCAAACTAGATGGCGCTTTTTGATTACGATTTTGACAGTTCTGAATATTTCTGACATCTACAACCTGCGAAGAAGAGAAACGAAACGTAACTGAATAAAGCAATATAATATATCATAACTATTCTATATCTACTTTTTTCAACCATCCGTTTTCAACGGCCGTCGGTGTCGGGCAGCCCGCGGCCCGGCGAATAAATAAAATACGTCACACTGTAAATGGAGACCATCTAAATTGCATCCAAGCTGAACGAGAATCTGCGACCTTGCTTCGCCTGACTTATTACAGCAATCTGTTGTTACGGCCGGTGATACTGTTTACATGTTGTCTAGCGGACTGATAGTGTAGACGTAGAGCTAAAAGTGGAGCGGGATGGTGTCGATCAGTGTAACGAAACAGAGGAATAGAATGGTTATTCTCAGTTAAAGTGGCGCGAAGGTTGCTCAAATTGGTTGTAAGGTGGTGTGACCTTACATTTGAGTAAAGGAATCGACCCACGCCGTCTAATAAACAGACTCCTACGCGCCGCTAAGATGCGAACTACTTCGAGGTGCGACTAACAATCAACTACAATGCGAAAGAAACAAGTGGTAGAACTCTTCGGTTACTGTTTATTGTACGAGAAGCGTTAGTAAGTAAGAGTGGAGCTAGAAACGTGTAGTGTTGTGATCGTTGTGGTGCTATTTTTTCTGAATTTCGAAAAAATAACTCCGAAAATCTGATAGAAGTTTGTGTTGTCAACATCCAAGGTTAAAGGCTGTATGTATGTTGAAGCCCTTGACTGGCCGAGTCGCCGCGCATGGTATGAATTTCCATTTTTAAATTTTATTCACAACCACATTTAAAATTTGAATGTTTATTACATCCCACTGATTAGTGTATATTCTAAGAATATAAAGTGTGAATATAAAGTAACATAAAGTATAAATTAATTATTTTCAAAGTAATAATATAGTGTTGTGCTACAGATAATGAAGAGATCTTGTGTGATTTATTATTTAATTACCTAGGCTCTTAATGAAAGATCCTAATTGGACCAGACTACTTTCTAACTGGTTCTTTAATAGGAATGCTTTAAACATCCATTTGCAAATGGATAGGCTGTATCTGTACTTTATGTGCCTGAGACTTACTCATTATTTTAAGGGTATCAATGTCAACCTTAAAAGCAAGAGATTTAGATTTAAACTGGAGAAATTCTTCAGAGAATATTATAAATTTGGAATTACACATGAGTATGAGATATATTCTTGAAGAAAAATTAAATTTATCTATCATTATTGTAGATCACAGCTCTTCTTAATTTATGTAGGGACTTATGCCTTAGAATGAATGTGCAAATGGCCTTATCATAGTTATTTTTAATCATAGTCTTGTTTCAGTTGTTACAGGTTGCTTCAGTCAATATTTTTTATATAATGCACTGAAAACTTAACTGAAAACTTTAAAGTCTCACTGACTGCTGTGAAACCACTGCCACACCAATATCTATTTGTGGTCTATTGTAAGAACTCATTTCAGCCATTCTAACAACTATCAGTTGGTTACCGCTGATGGCCGAGTTGTAGGACGTCGGTCATAGGATGTAATAGCTGATTCTGATATAAAGAGAAAGGCCTAAATTGATTTCATTTAAAAATATGTTAATACGAAAACTTTTATGTCTAAAGCCCACTACTAGTTAAAACTTATATACATATATTTTCATACCCAGACAGTCCTAGGTACTACTTAATCAGTACCTACATATTTCTGAAAAGCAGTTGAATAAATACACTAGTATAGATTAGTGGATCTGTTCAACCTTAAACAGTGTCAATAATTCTTTTCGTCATCTACAAACACCTAATGGTTGACAGATACAGTGCTCTTAGGAAAATGGCAGCTTTCTAACAAGGACCCTAATAGGCAAGTTATGCACACGTTAGCAAATAGCCCCTTATCAGTCAGTAGCTGGTTTTTAATCAGAACTTATCAAGTGATATGGATTATCTCTTAAGTAAATAAACAACAGGTTTTATACTGTTGCAAGAATTTGGGACAGGAAATAAAAAAAGTAGTGGGACAACATACATTTGTTCTAAATGTACTTGTCCAAATTTCAAGTGTATCAAATTTTACAATAAATTTCCTGATAAAATAAGGTTAGTTAAAAATGAAAGAATTTTTAAAAGAAAAGTGAAGTGAACATCCACAAAATTCATCCTAAGTATTATGAGAATTATTATTATTATAGCAAATTAATTGCTTAATATTTCATTTGCTAATTCAGTATTCAGTAAACCATAATTACAATAAAATTATTGGGTACTGAAGATGGCTTTATCAATGAATGTCATCCTCCTTAGAATAAGCTGATGTGAGGGTTTTCCGATCTTTGAAATGTTGCCGCCCTCAAAATCCCACATATCATAGCATTAGGGTTTTGTATTTGTAAATAAGACCAGAATAGTTTCCCCTGGATCCCCATGTATCAAAAAATTTAAATACGCAAGCTCTAAAATACATTGTGACTTAATCAGTTACATACACATATTTGCTTTTATTGTAAACAGACATAAAACATTGTAAGTTATTTTTATTGATCTCATATTTATTGTTGCTCTGCATATAACCCCACTTAATTCAAAATTCATCAATTGTAAGTTAAAGATATAGTTTTATTGTTAATCACATAATATTTTACAATTAAAAGCATAGCATTTGCATTGTTAATTTTCTCTTTATGTTTTTATTTTAACTTTAGCCATTTGGAAAATAAAAATAGCAACATTTATTTTTTACCTGTCTCTCCTGTAAAATTAGTTTTTTGTTTTGTGTTATTATTTATTCAAACTGGAATATCTGTAAAATCTATTTAAAAACACTTGGCTGGCATTTCCTGGCCTATTCCTAAATTATGAAAAGCCTTACCTAAGAGTCAGTATTGGAGACTAGTAATTAATTATTATGTTGATGAGCATTAATTTAATAATTACATTTATAAAGAAATGTCAAGTGATAAACAGCTAGAATAAACATTTTTATGTGTATTGCTGATGTAAGCAGTGATTATCTAGGAGTTTGAAAATTTGACCTCTCAGAGATATGGTCTTTGATTAAAATCTCAGCAATGCCTGGGATCTGAATCAAAAATTTGAATGAATTGGACTTGAATGCTTCATGCATTCAATTCCAGTTCATTCAGCATTCCAACTCATTCTGAATGGATTTCAAATGAATTTGAAAATGTTCAAATTTATCTGATGATTAGAAATTCATTATCACTTTCTTTGTCACTGAAGTTAAACATTGCAGATATATGCTTGAATATTCAAAAAAAAAAACTATGGCCAAACCTAGCTCATTCAGGACCCGTGTTCCCAGCCATGGGATACAAATTAGTTGATGATGATATATCGTTTGTATTCTGTACTTCTATACGTCCACGAAAAACTAATTTGTCTTAAATTTCAGGTACACATAATCAATTTGATCATAAAAAAGTTCCGAAGAATGAATTCATAATCTGTCTTTGAGTTGCCACTATTGAAAGAAGGGAAAGGTGCAGAAAATCAATCAAAATAAAGAAATCAGCAACATTACTGTGTTACAAAGTGAGAATGGATGAGAGCGATGTCATCATATCGTCCACGGAGATCATAAAAGGTAAATTCACTTTCTTGTTACAGTTTTCTAATACACTTGTTATGATGCAGACAACGATTTTCATATCGGCTTGCATCTCTATGTTTAGGAATTTTGTGAATATTTTAATTTCAAATTTACATTTGTTTTTGTGTAAAAATTACATTCAGAGCAATTTAAAGATCTAATTATTTATATACTGAAAAACCTTAGTTCGCTCAAATCCAGTTACAAATTTTTGGATATGCATTTTTTTATTTAGGGAGTTTTTTTACCCTCTGAACATTTTAGTGGTTATTCTGGTTTCAACAGTGAGGTAAGTAAGACTTAATGTGGCAGTCCAACTTAGCTTGCAATGCATTTATGGCTGATGGTACTATTATCTTGGGTTGATTACAGATGTCCCTAAAGACCAGTAGCCATCCATCGGTTACCATAAGAAAGGATGCATGTTTTTTGCCACTTTTTAATTTAAAAAATCACATAGTATAACATTATTATTCATTAACACATTTTCTATGGATTATGTAACATTTGATATTATCCTAGTATGTTATTCATCATTAAGTTAGCATTGTCCTACAACTGGGTTTTGCTCAGAATAGGAAGGGTTAAACTATTAATTATATTGTCGAAGAGTGGGTTGGTGACCTTCACACATCCATGAGAACATTACAGAGAAGACTAGTAAGTTTAAGTATCAATCATACTCACATCACTATTTCATTAATCCTGGATTTTAATGGTTCTCGCCTGACATTGTTGTTAACATGAAGTCAGTCAATGTATGTACAATAAACAGGTGTAAATTTGCGTCATTTACACCTGTATATCATATAATACAATAACATTGCTGTTACATGTATATAAAACACATTTTGTCACCTAAGTGTTTAAGGTAGGCATTGACTGAGGACATACAAGTAACATGTAACGTGTAATATTACAGTTATTACGTACAAAAAAAGGGTAATGTTACAGCTCGGGAGTGGATTGCAGGTCGTTTCCATGCGTACACGTGCGTTACGTTACAATCCCAAATCATACAATAATACAAATATCTTACAATAATACCTATACTATAAATGAGAAAGTTTGTAAGGACGGAAGAAGGTCATACTTGAGTGTGATATTTGCAAAGTACCCATGTATAATCTTACTAATTTTATATATGTGAAAGTTTGTGAGGATGTTTTTGGTTGTTACTCTTTCACGCAAAAACTACTAGTCGGATTTCACTGAAATTTGGCAATGAGATTCTGACGAGGATTAATACAAAGAATCCTCATTACCATAGTAACCGTGGGAATAAACTGGTATTGTCATATATGACATGCAGTTATATTATTTCAAGTGTTATATTGTTTACAGCACCGTTTTCTGACAATCTCTACCGACCAGTTACCACTTAGTTAATTAACCACGTTGTAATTGACTAACCACGCATTAACCACAGGGTTAATATGTGGCTTTTCGTAAACTAAGAGCTTAAAAGCGTACTGCATTTGTGGTAAATTGATACATCGCATCGCAAAAGGCATCGGTCATAACAATTGAAAATATAGCTATAAATAGTTTATCATTTGCATAAGTTATCACATATTTTATTGGAAGCTCCCCAAAATGCGAAAATTGTTATGTTATTTGCCACAAAATGCAAATTTTGCATTAGGTTCTTTTAATTGTCATGGTGCAATATGTGGGTGATATACGTATACACTTAATATTAGTTGTCTATCTCATTGATAGGTTTTGGTTTATTAAAAAAATCGGAAACCCTTGTAGCTCGTTACTTACTGTCGACATACTGCATTAAACACATATTTATACTAAAATATAATAAAAAAATAATGTCCTTCTACAGAAATTAACACATTACTACGGGCTTAAAATACAAAATAACATATAAATAGGTTTAGTCAGTATCCACCTTTATATTACACAGTTTGCTTTAAGCGAAAATGAGAATTTTCAGCCACAAAAACTATAACCGCAATATAGCATATATAGCTATGTATTGTCTATAATTAAACATATTTAACAATAACCCTATGTATTTCATCTCTTTGTCTGTAACATTTTTTTGTGCGGCAATTATCTCAACGGTCAACAGAGGAATGATTCGTCATGAGGCAAAAATAAGAAAAAAAAAATATTTATAATATAATCTTACTAATATTATAAATGAGAAAGTTTGTGAGGGTGTATGTGTGTTTGTTACTACTTTAAAAACTACTAGTCGGATATCGCTGAAATTTGGCACACAGATAGTTATTGGCTATTTAGATTTACACATATTTACACATTACCGTGGTAGACCTGACGGAGAAGTGATAGAAGTTATTGACGTAGTATTTAGCCTACACTGGCACACCTAATTTTGCCTTGAAGTATAGCTCTCATCTCTTATTTAAATAGTGTAGGGAAGCAAATTCGCTTATTCTTCTTTCAACAATAGTAGCAACATGATCTGGCTTCGATTTCAGGCAGGATTCTTGTTCTACAGGTTTGTTACTGGTGTCCATGGACACATACATTTTACACGCATCAGATTAAACACCATATTATTTGGTAACAATGTCCACCCACTCCTCTTCCTAATTATTTGCTGCTGGAGAGCACATTAGAGGAATACGAGAAGTATGTCTTAATATGTAACGTGAACAGTGAACATGAGTAGGAACTTGTCAATAAGTTCGGAGATTAGGAAAATAGTCCTCTACCTCAATACATTTTTTTACTGTGCTCGAGGCTGTTACCTTAAAAAGGTACCCAATGCCGTGGCAGCGACGTCGGGTTATGAGGGATTTTTAAAGCACTTAACCCCCTGGTTGTCCGTGGCGCTGCGAAGAGGACTCCGGGATTTCGAGGGAAAGGCGACCGGAGTACCTTGAGCGCGTTGCCCCATCGGGCTCCACCCAGGTGAGCGGCTGGGCTCAACATACCATCTAGTCTTTACGAAGCAACCATATACCGCCGTCCTTCCTGGAGTCGTTTGGCTGGACGATTCGAGCCTCCACTGTTGTCGCTCGCAACCCTGGAATCCGCTTTCAGTCGCCTCTTACGACAGGCAGGGGATACCGTAGTCCTATTCTGATCTTGGAACTACAAAGACGAGTCTACCCCAATACGGAAGGCTACGAAGTTTGGTTGGAATTCGATATCAGTTTTGATCAGATCAACTGACAGAAGTGATCTATTAACGACTTCCTATTTCCTTAACTATGATACGTTAGTAGGCGTATGACATCAATGTCCACTCGGCATCAGGTTACATCATTAGTTAGCACTCGGAATCATTGTCTCAGCGTATGGCCTTCACGCTTCACTCATGATTGACCTACTGTGAAATTCACTGCCAATGATCGTTTAGGTTTTTTTGCTGTGATAATTTATTATGACGCCTGTTTCAATATACGAATAAAGTTCTAGACAAAATTCGTACGTATTGTTATCTGTAGAAATAAATTAAATGAAAGTCTATGTCTATTCAAAACGACTGTTCTGTGCCTGTAATACTCCACCCTTATTTGTAGTGAGAGGCCAAATTTCAAGAGGAATTGTTTGAAGCAATCTTCATAATATTTTTACGTAACAAACGAATATTACAGTAGTGTTTGTACTACGGCATACACCACAAACAACTTGACGACCCGCGTTGCGGAGCGGTCACCATACCGGTCTGACACACAGTGGGTCCCGGGTTCGATCTCCGGCCAGACACGTCTGAATGATAATTTAGATTTCTGTTCTGGGTCTGGGTAATTGTGTATTCGTCTTTGCATGTCCATGGTACCCACGACACAGGAGACAATCCTACTGTGGAGCTATGAGTGTAGTAAGCGTTATTATTAATATTATTATAACTAAGGTCTGCCGTCATGCTTGCCTTCATGAACATCAGTGACCGTAGTTTCCAGAGGTCGAGCATAGACGCATCGTAACACTTGCTAATTAGTTGGCTAACATGCATCTCAATGCATTGAGAAATATGTTAGCCAACTCAACATTACTGAGATCCAACGGCACCCGTCCAGCCCTTTTCTGAGCATTAGTATATGAAGATAAGGTTT
>DWTU01003043.1:0-10795 GCA_018251515.1 Cecropterus confusis
TTTAGGCATTCCATCTTACATTACACTTCGAAAAACCAATAAGTGATTACCTCATACTACACATTATGTATGTCAGAAATTCCAGAATATAGATATTCGAAGAGAATCATTTTTGTACGAAAAAAGTTTATAAAAATTGAAAATATTTTTTTTAAATCCTACTCCGCACGTGAGCGAATACAGCAATGGAAATGTAGTTATAGATTTATAATCCTCTAGGATCACTCGATCACACTTCTGCATGGAATAAACGAGTTGTTAACGACGTGACGGCACGTAGTCTGCAACGCCTATTAAATGGTATATATTACATTCATATTTTATAGGAGACCTATAGGTATATAGATTCAATATAGTGTTAGTTCAGCAAATTTTGATATCGAATCTTATGGTTAACATTTTTGTAAAAACAATGAACCTTCCTAAATAACATATGCAGTTAGCTAACGTTTAGGCGTCACTATCACTTATAGTTTAACTATATTACATTCCCAGATTGAAATTCGAAAGAACTTTGTCTTATGTTGAGAATGTTCACTTTACTATACCACACACATATACGGTAGAAGACAGCGATAATGAAGCAGAATGTATGTGATGGCAAAAATAAAGTAAAACAACAAAGAACTTGCTTTCCTTATTGCGACCTTTGAGTCACAACCGGTCAAGTGTACGTTTTCCTTAACCACAAATCTCGGCTCCAAACCGACATTTGTATTGTACCAGCCACGTAGCAAGTCAGAAAAAGCGCCTTAAAGTAGGTAAACATTACGTCCCGACATTCTAATGCTCGAGAGCTCCCCGCGGCCCGCTCCCAATCCGGCCGGGATTCGTTAAGTTTACATAATAAATACTCTTTCTTTTTTCCGAGACTTCACGCCTACAGAGAAAGTCGTGTAGCCACTTTTATAGGCACCTGCCCTAATGGTTCTTGTCAAGCAATTTAAAAGAACTTGAATATTTAATCCATCTATTCGGCTCTCTATATAATTGAATTCATTCTCTTTATTACACTTGTGCGTAACGCTGAAGAATAAAGCCGACTATTGTACTTTGTTTGAACTTAATATTATATGAAGCCACGTGATTTTTTTTTCCGACTGCGTCTGAAAGGAGGGTAACGTTTTTCGAGCGTATTTATATACGTAAGTAACCATTTCTTTGGTATGCCCAGAATTTAACATATGAATTGTCGTTGGATTTGCCTTAATTGTTAAACATGTATGAATTTTAAATATGACGCTTGCAAATAGATATAAAAGTCAGGAGGTAACGAATTTTGATTTTGTTACAACCATATGAATATCCAATTAAAGCTAGTAAATTAACCACAAAAATGAGTATTATGTATATATATATATATGTTTGTGTATGTATGTATTTATACATGTACCACATCAATCTACGTAATAGCACATTCGGCGCTTCATATTTGTGTATGCATTAATTTATAGTGGATTAATTTTATTTTTATGTGATTATGCACGCTTTCGATTGACGAGTTTAGTGTTTCATAAATAATTAAACATGTGGAATATTGAGTCGGTGATATAAAATGTTGTTATTAAATTAATTACCTAACAAATTATTCGAAGTTGTTGAATAATTGTTGTTGTAAATTAAATCATGCAGTTTTATATGGTAGAAGAACTGCGTTGCGAGACTTTATTTTTTTTTGTTTTAATATTTTTTTATTTTTTGTTTGTTATTTTTTTTTTGTCAGACGTAGGTAGTAAGCATATTGTGTCAATCAGGGGTACCTCCGCATCTGTTTGGTGGCCATGCTTATACGAGACTTAATCTTATTTGGCCTTTATTACATAGGCCTGTAAGTGGCAGTAGAGACGTTCCATCATGTGGACTGCACGCTTGTTTCCTACTTCTGTAATATAATACATTTAGGAAAATACTGTTTAGTATATCTGTGTTTATAATTATCGTCAGTTAAATAGTCATTCATCTATATTTTAAATCAAATGACACAATAATTTTCAAAACATACGAATTGTGTAGTGAATACAACATGAAAAATGTGCTGTATTTTATTCTCTCTTTTGCTTTATTCTGGTACTTCATGTCGTTTCCGAGCTTAATTGAAAACTGCTGTGTAATCGCTTAATTTTAACCAAAATGCAATCAAAGACCATGTTCAACCGGGCCGCGTTGCAATTTCGATAAAACTTTTGGTGTCCCTCTTTCGAAAAATGTAACTCTCATTATACATAGTTTCGGTCAACTAAAAGTATCGTGTTATGTGTCACCGTATTGTTACGTCATCCATTATTTATGTTAAGAAAAAGTGAAAGATTATCTCCCTATTGACTTAATCAATAAGGTATTTCAAAAAATCTAGAAAAATAGGTAAAATGAAAAATATGGTACACCTACGAATACTGAAGAAGGACTGAGAAGGAGTGCATCAACATAGTATTTATAACCATAATAAGTAATAACTAATTATACAAAGTAAAGTAATAAGTGTAACAAATAGTACATTAAATTAAACAAAACCATTCGTTATTAAATTATTCACAATTCTAACACGCATATTATCAGCAGTGACAGATGTCTGTGTCAAAAAACTCGTAATTAGCTTAGTCAAATTAACCTAATTGTCCCTATAATGGGTGTTTTTCAAAAACTTTTTTAATAAAAGATTTGTAGGTGCAAATTACATACATATGTTATCTTAAATCCCGACTAATGTTATAAATGTGAATGTAAGTTTGTTTATTACGCTTTCACGCCAACACTACACAACCAAATTACTACTAAACCAAATATCATGTAACTTTGTACACATATTCTTAGAGGTATTAGAAGACACATAGAATAATTTTCCATAAAAAAAAATAGCGGACACTATTGTTTGTCATAAAGTTTGAAAACACGGGCGAAGCCGCGAGTAAATGCTAGTAAAATATAATCTTTTAAAATTGAGAACTATTCATCTTACACTTCGGTGTATATCGAATTTTTGATTGGGGTTGAATTACGTTTGCATTTCGACTACTGTGACGAGCAATTATTATTCGTTGTCGTCATCAACCCATTACTGCTCCACAAATTAAGTTTTATATTAATTATCGTTTCATCATCATTATTATGGCACGGAACTCTCACCGCTTCATTCAAGTCTCACTTGACCGGGTTTTTTAGTCATGAAGTATATAAATATAGCGTGTTTTATCGTCCAATATGTAGCAAAGTACTGTTCCGGAAATGTGTTTCCTACAGTACTACTTTAAAACGCTTTAACTGAACGGTTTGACTTTCTAAAGTACGGTATTAAGTAGCTAACTGCTGGTGTTTAATGCATCTGAAACTGTATGATTATGTATGGTATTTTTTAATTCTGAACGTATTTAAATGATGGTACAATTTATGGTGGATCGACTCCAGAGGCACTACTGCCACACCTCTTTCTGTCTAACAGCGCAACAACAACAAGAAAGCGCTGTTATGTTCAGGTTAGAAGGGTGTGGCAAGGGAGACATCCGAGGTATTCCAACTTAGTCCTCGTAGGTATATCAGTACATATCAGTGGGCAATCCCAGGTAAAACTGTAATCCAATTTAAGGTCCAAGTGCAGCAAGTTACCACTTACCATCACTCCGATGCAGTCGACTCGGCTCGTTTGCTATACTCTATATTATAAAAATAGATATAACAAACTCAAAATTAAATATTGCATGAGATTTGACTTTGTATGCCACAGCCATAGCCAGTGCATACTTCGACGTAGAATGGCTTCACTGGCATGCCAACTTTTGTTTTATAACTGCAGCATGTAAGGACATGGTACGTTCTAGCCTAAATGATGAAGGCATATAAACGTGACGACCCACGTGGTCACCATACTGGTCTGATACAGGGTGGGTCTCGGGTTCGATCCTCGGCGAGACAGACATCTAAATGATGAGTTTAGATTTCTGTTCTGGGTCTGGGTGTTTGTATATTCGTCTTTGTGTGTCGATGGCACCCGCGACACAGGAGAAGATCCTATTGTGGGGCTATGAGTGTATAAAGCGTTTAAAAATATGTGAGAATATGATAACATTGATAATTTATATTTGAAAAATAAGGCAGGAGATGTAACTTATTTCTCCAGAGAAGTACGCACTTAAAGCTAACATCTACCAGTATTCTAAATCTAACTTTTTACATATTTACATTGAAGGCGATGTTTGATGGCCATCTGTTAGACTGCATGCTTATTTGCTATTTTATTTATATATAGGTAAACATATGCAATGGTAACGCATTTCTTATCATCTTACGATTCACGTCCTAATTAGAGTTCGTTAGATACATACGTCCACGGTCGCCATTAAACACGTACATTAAGTAGACGGCTTGACTACTGCTTCTCTTGCATGTTTTATAGTTCGATTATTAAGTAATCTTCAGGTTATTATTGCTGTAAATATATAATCTTTACCTACAAACCAAAAAGTACAAAACACTATTTGATTCGAGCTCGATTATGAGTCATGTACCTTAGTATGGCTGAATCGTATTACTTGTTTCCTTTTCGTGTGATGATCTTGTGTCGTATTTCGTGGTAGACCTTATATCAGTATAATCAACGTTCTCATTCCTGACAACTCGTTAATAAGTTAATAACGCACTGGAATAGAGATGGGCTACATCAGAATAATCTATCGAGCGATCACGGGTAACTCGATTTCAACTCGAACGCATGCAATCGAATTGAATGTGAATTGGCTGACTAATTTTATTATTTACTAGCTGTTAAAAAATGTCACAAAAGTTCTTAAAGTTGTAGATATTTATATTATTGCTATTTTACATTATTGTATCGGACACGTAGGGCTGAGGAAGCCTGTACTGCACTGTAATGTGCGTCAGCAATATTTGCGGGCGCTCGTATGGATGATTTCTATGCGATCGTGTGCAAACGTTCTGCGTCTATGATGCACCGACTCGTGAGCAGTACCAACACCCTTCTCAACACATTGGCGTGCAAGCTGGACAGGCCCGTCTGGGGGGGCCTGGAATAGGGCACACCTGCACTAACCGACGTAGACATAGAATATCCCATTTGTTTACAGTTTTAGCTTTTATTTTTTTGTTAATCTTGTATGCTAACTATTATTATTATTTTATTTTTATTACTGATTCTCAGACCTACAAACATTTTTTTCTACATGCGATAAATAAATTTGATGGGTATATGTGTCCATTCAGTAGAGCGGCAGAAACTGCCCAATTATTGATTACTAATCTTAGAAGGTTTAAAAAGGAAAACGAGACTATTTTTGGTCCACGCACCGCTAGCCTGAATCAGAAAGAGACTTGCTGATCAAACTAGAGTTAGCGTATCTCGAGCTACATCTAGTTAGTTATTCGAGATGACACATCTCTATAATGGAGGACGATTGTAATGTGTAAATAGCCTTTTTGGACCAAGGTCGAAATCCCATTATGTGATGTGGCGTCGGGACCGTAAATTGGATTCGCTAAGATTGGACTTTCCGTAATAATGCGATTCTATTGTGGCAATGTTTTCATTTTGTTTATAGGTTACTATAATTCTCACAATTCTTAATAGAGTAGCGCAAAAATTATGGAAATATTTCTGACATTAAAGAGAATAAATTACCAAGGCAAGTTTAGAATTGGTAAAATAAGCTGCTCACTTATTCTATATCAAGTCTTGAAACATATGGATTATCACAGTTGTTGTTTCATTTACAGTTAATGATGTTCTATAGAGCTGAAATTACATACGTTTTAAGTATTTATAGACTTGTGAACCTAGATCTTAGATTAATCGTATGCTTAATATCAAATGCCAGAAGTTTCTGCCTATGATGTCCTTACTTGTATACATTGATGATGGCGCGCTTACTCTTTCTTTTAGTAACTACATTCTCAGCAGTTTTTTAATTATTCAACTCAGAGCATGAAAAATAGGTTATTTTTTATAGGAAGATTTGATTTGCAATAACGTTATACTATATCCAAATCGATTCCAATTAACGAATAAACATTAATTGTGAACAAAGGGGCAAAATAAGCAAAACATTAACATTAATAACGATAAATCATTTAAATTATGAAGCTGCGCGCAATAAATCGGCATGGATTACGCAAACAGCGCATGATAATCCTTTATAAACGTGACAGTCGAATGGGCAGCTCAATTTCAACCCTGTAATTAAGGAGTCACCTGCGTGAACAACTCACTCTGCGTAATTGAAGCTTTCAAGTTCGGTCGAGTTGTGTCGACCCACTGGGAGAGTGCGGTTTGCGAGTCAAATTTCATGTGATAATATAAGGTCCCTATTACTGCGCAACTTGTGAGGTAAGCTACGATTTAATTGAAACCGAGAATAAACTAGCCCGTTTGTGTTGTGCCGGGTGTAGGCACTCGCATAGTAATATCTCCTTCGCAGATTAATTTGATTCCGCGACGGTACGATAACAAAGCAAATAATAATATTCATATACCTACACCTGTTATTTGTTCGTCGCATTAGCTGTTAGCGTTCGCGTAACCCATTTAAATGTGTTGACATATGCGTGTGTGTGACACTCATTTACGACAAACAATAAGCGAACATTAAATACGATCTGGGAAAATTTCGTAGAAACTCCTATATTAAATTTAGAACCTTATAACAGATTTAGACGTACTTATTCGAGGCTTTCCAACTTAGGCCTTAGCGTTAGCAACGCATCTGTAACCAACCTCAGGTAAGACTTGTCTCACCTAGGTTTGATTGAATATATCCATAAGAGGTAGTGGCCACTTATTATCACATGGGTTGCATGATTGTTGGTTACTTTCATTTTTTAAAGTTAATAAATAAGTATTAGAAATATGAAAAAAAAAGTTAATCCGTGTATTATACGTGTTGTATTTCTAGCGAGATAGAACAATATATATATGTAATCTGGTGAAAATAATGCATTTCAAAATTACTAAACAAACTGAAATCCGTCATTGTCTAAGATAAAATTTTGAAGGAAAATCTTACCTGAGGTATAAGATTCTCTCTTGAATATTTATTCAACCATCGATCATTTTTGTAATGGAACGAAATTGTTTTTCGACGGCCAATATTGTTTTAATTAGTACGTTTAGGACTCCAAGGCTAAGTTTTGCGAAATAAATCAATTAAATAAATGATACTCTTGTATCTTTTTTATTATCAGATTAAAAGAAAAGAATGAGAATGCAGTTCACTTGATGGTAAGTGGTTACTGCCGCCTACCATAGGCGGACATCTGGGAGCAAATTCACATGGAACAGAGGTCCTATCTGAAGTTCGCCTCATATATAAGTGATACGGCAAACACACCTTTCCACCTCGCGCATGAAGTGCTTTACACTAGAAACAGGTGTAGTGGTGGTACCTTCCCAGTCGGACTACACTGGTTCAAACACCCGGTAAATAAAATATGCATATAACTGTATGCTTTTACATTTTATTCACAACATTTTAAATACCCGACTAAGAACCAAATATTATTCGGTTCTGTATTATTCTATTCTGAATGCATAAATGACCTAATCAGTATATCAGTAATTTATGTTTATTCTACAGTATTACTATTTTAAAGAGTTTAATAAGTATTACTATTTTTGTGAACTTACATCATACATATCAAATTCATTGAGTAAAAACATTAGATCAAATTATGAAGTCACTTCTTTTTATTATACCAATCTGGACTGTGCTGCTATTAAAAAAAAACTCTAGTCTAAGATCCTGTAAAATCCCTTTTACATGTATTTATGTGTTTTGACGCCGATTCTGGGACCGCTACGATATGAGTCTCTTAAGTGATTTCGGTAATACCGTTTATTTTCATTTTTCCAATACCTTTGAGGGATAATATAGGGTTTTATATTATTATACAAATCATGGATTTGCAGCACAGGAAGTCTAATAAATCTTGCAATCGAGGTAATGCATAAATCATGAGTTTTATTTAAATACATTAAGAGTAATTAGTCACAACTTCCTTAAGAATAATCTTACATTAATCATCTTTAGTGTTAGATTGTTGCATAATGCAAATCTGTGCCCGTTATATAAATCAGTAATCGGCCGTGACAGATATTATTCAGTTCTGGTCCTATTCACGAAGAGCAGCGAGCTACATTGAACAAGCTTCTATCTTTTCGAGAAATTGTCGAAAGAGAATCTAGTTTTTTTTTTTATGAAATCTATAACAGTTTATTGAACATTTCATTTTGAGTACGTAATTTTCAATAACTTCTTAATAAATTTCGGTGATGTAGCGTATATTTACTGACCATATTACAGGTGACATTAGCAAATGAGACCTATTTTATGTTTGTAAAACTCTTTGGTACATGTGACTAATTAAAGTACGTACTCCCATCTCCGTAAAATTACAAATAAAATGGTTGACATTTTATAATGACAAATAAACAACCAATGTTTTTTTAATAAAATTGACCTTTTCCCCGCATTAAAGGTATACTGTAATCTTATATGTTATGTCATCATTCATTTTATTCATTGGTAAATAAATAAATATGTATGTATATATAATTCGCCTTATTTTTAAATACCACTTAAGTAAAGAACATCTGTCAAACCTTAACATTACAAAAACCTCAAATTTTATATAAGATAAAACATGAATAATTTATCTTCATTATTATCCAATGTCTGTTCCATTGTTAGATATAAATTTGCTATATTAGATTAAAAAGGATTCAGGCCATAATTCAACTCATTACATACTTTTCATATCATAGAAAACTTTTACACAAGTAAGATTTCTTACTACATATTCCTTCTTCCTGCACGCAATTGTAAGTTCAAAACAGTTACTAGCACAATTATTAAGTTAATTTGATCATTTAGCATGAATGTTGCTTAATACTCCGATGTCGGTGTTGGTGAGGCGAGTGCCATAGTTGCATTCCGTACGCGAGGGCGTACAAGCGCCGGCGCCTCAACCCACTTGGAATTGCGCCAAACGCTACCGTTTGTTTATAACATTAATTCCTGTAATGTCGCTGAACCGCTTCCAGCTTGAACGCTTGAATTTTTTATTAGCTCTGAAATGTGCTTCAATGTCTACATTGTCTCACTTCGCTATTGCCTGTGCTAGCGTTATTATGCCTTAAGTCGCACAATGTCTTCATTATAATGTATAACATATTTAGTTGCGTACTTATTGTACGGTGACTATAAAAGTGATCTAATACAAAATTTGCATTCTGTGGAAATAACATAATTGTGTTCGAATTTTGGATTTTCTTTAAGTGAGCGGTTATTTTCTAGCCGAAATAGTCTCTTTTTAATTCGTTATACGGTACACTACGTTATTTGGAGTAGTTTAGTAAGCATTTAATTCAGTTGTCGATAATTATACATTTGGTCCTTTCGTAACTTTGCTATATATTTCGTGTACCAAGACCAACTTTTCAAGCATTTTACCGTGTGACTTAAAACGGTATATAGATAGACTAGACTATGATTTCGAGCTGATTCATCGGTATATGCCTAAGTTGCAATACCTAAAGATTAAAAGCTATTTACGAGAACAGAGCATAAACGGCATAAATCGGATACAGGTAATTGAATAGCATACTAACATAATGTCCGTTACCACATTACCTAAGTAAAGACCTGAATGCACGAGTAACGCAAAGGCAGTACGCACTGAAAAGCCACCGGTTGATTTATAATTCTGTGCTCGGAGATAACGCATAGACCCCGCACACGTCCCCACGCCGACTCCATTTTCCGCACACAGAGCGTTATGTCAACATATGTAATCGGCCTATGTTTAATCATACGTTCAGCGAATGTCCATGTTTACGTAGGATGGAACATCTGGTTTTGATGAACTGAATACTTCGCATTCAGGTTGGCAGCACTTGAAATCGTGCCAGCTTATTTTAAGTGGCGACGTCTGTTCGAGATTTAGGTCTAATACCCCGCAACGTAATATGTTTTATCGTTCATATTGAAATCAACAGATTGCCACATTGTAAGCGTTGTATTGTTTACAGAATTTGCGGTGCTCGTAATTTCACGAGTTCTATATTTATTTAATATTTTCAGTGTCAGTTTTTATTATTTAAACTTCTTTTCTATGTATCAATGTGCTAATATTATAAGGAAATCATATAAAACGATAAGTAACGCTGGGTATGATAAAGAAAGAATATCTTACTTAAGATTAAAGTTGTTTTGAAATCTTTAAGATCCTTATTAACTCCTTACTATTCCAATTCTGGGCGCAAAATCTCTTAGAACAAGTATACAATAGTCCACCTTGCAGGCCAAGTAAGAATTGATGGCATCCAAGCACTATGTTACGTAATTGACATTCAATAAATCAACTGTTTACTTGCTTTAACAATTTATTACTTTAGCTATAAGACAAAGGATGGCAACACGTCCATTCTTAGAAAAATGGCACCAAACAGAGTAGAAAGCGTAAGGAATTAAGTAGGTTTAATTACGATAATAATAAACGGTGGCCATTGATGCCGCTGTGGAAAGTCACACGGAATTTCGATTACCTTTTATTTCAGTATCTTTCGTAGATCTTTTTGTCTGTTTAATGTTAACTCTGGAAAATAAATGAAAAAGTGAAATATATTTATTTATTGACGTATAATTTAATGATATTAATTGTGTTGTAGGTGCTATTTGTATGTCCCTGTAGTTCCGGGACCAGAATAGGGCTACGGCATCCCCTGCCTGTCGTAAGAGGCGACTAAAAGGGGGCTTCCGGGGTTGCGGGCGGCGAGAGAGGGAGCTCGAGCCGT
>DWTU01003044.1:0-10795 GCA_018251515.1 Cecropterus confusis
GAGTTGATTTAACTGATTCATAACATAGGTATTTAAATATATATATTTTACCTTTTTATATTATATAAAAAAGGTGTAAATACTTTTTACCTTTTTTTGGTTTCTCTACAGGGATATTAATTCTCTATTTGTCTCTATAATATCTGGTTGATAAGAGTATCAGGACCGCAATTTGCTATAGTGCTACGTCACTCAAAAATCATCCCGAAGAATCTATGTAGTTTGCTTACAATCTTGCATATCTCAAGACAGATTAGTGTACAATCAAAATTTCGGATATTCTGAAATCCTGCTAAACTACTTGTGAACAATGAAGAACACAAGCCCGTGTAATGTCTCACGTGGTGTCGTCGAAGGGTGTACGTACGTACGTAATTTGTGGCCGATGTCCAAGCTATAAACGTATATAAATATCATTGTGGTTTATAACCGCATGTTCAGGGCTGATAATCTGTGGTTATGGATACAGGGGTATAAATGGTACTAATACATATACGATAATGTTCACTGAGTAAACCAGAATTATTCTCGTTTTTCTCGTGCCGCAGTTGACCACATACAACGTTAATATTTCTATTTATTCACTAAACGGATTAATTTCAAATGAATAACAATGTCATAGTTATATAGTAGATATATATTAAAAATAGTGTCTACGAATTTTAATGTTATACGTAATTAAACATTATGGGTTCATGTGATCACTTACATTTCAAAATAAAGAAAAAAGCAATACCTTATAATATGATATATGTCTCTTTACAAGTGAGTAAGTCATAAATAAATGCTGCCAACAAAAGCTCCGCTCTAAGTGCTTAAACACCATTAAATTGTTGATCAATAACGTAAGGTAATAAATTGGAAACCATCTGTTTGTTTGGAGCAAAAAATGAATGAGAGTAGGCAAGATAGTTGATAAGATATTCATGCGATTCATGAAAACGTTACGCCAGCATCGCCATTATTCAGATGCGATCGTTCGCGTCAATCATTGCTCACCTCGGACCCGAAATCCATCACCTATCAAGTGTCGATCCAAACGAAATTAAACTACATCTTTCCGAAATACTGCCTCGTTTTCAATGATAGTGGTTTATTTTTTTAGCGTCCAAGCGTATACGGTGGCTGAAGACAACAATATTTAATAGGTCCGTAGTAATGAGCAGCGGGTGACGGAGACTGCATCAACATGTATTTATTTAAATTTATTACAATTGCCTCTAAATAAACTCGTGTTCACACTTAACTATTCTGTCGTCTTTTTATATTATAATGGAAATAAATCACCTATTTTTTGTTCACACGTCGACACAACGCAATTTACAAAAATATGTCATGTTTTATATTTTTTTATTTTTGTTTGTAGTCAGATTGCAATCACTTTATTTTTGAATATGATGATAAAATACAAATAATAAAAACAAAAACCTTAAAGGAGGGAGGTGGACCCGAAGTATACGAGCGGTTGACTACAGACTATAGGAATGATGAATTATTGACGGATATAATGTGTTGCTGATTTTGACAACCTGTGCGGGACATGAGTTCCATTCTATATTATTTCGAAACGTCTGCAAGCGGCCTTGAATAAAACCATTGTCCAATGTGGTTGACATTTACTGTCCATACGCTTTAAAACTATCAACTTACCAAGATCGTCTGCTAAACTATTTTGTCAATAAAAAATACGAGTTTTCTTTATAATCGTACGTATTTATAAACTCTTAAAACAAAAGCATGTGAAGCGAGCAGAGCCACGCGATCGGATGCACTAAATAATTCATTAATTTGCGTCCATCGTTTGTAATGTTTAGATCTGTTTTTGCGCCTAACTGCCGACCCGTGTCGCTTTACATTACATTACAATACAATGCTAATGTGGCCCCAGGTGGGCGCAGGACCCGCGCCGTTTTGGTGGCTTTTAGACAAAATCTAATGCCACTATTTTTATTAACCGAGTTCAAAAAGGAGAAGGTTATCAATTCGGTTGATTTTTTATGTATATATTATTCGGTACCTGATACTGGAATCCCGGGAAAATCGAGAAAAACCTGCAAATACCCTCAAATACGTACCTATTTAGATTAATTTGAGATAACTGAGCCTCTGCTAATCCGAGTTTCATAAAATTTGAATGCACCTAAACGCTAATGATGATGACCTATGTTATGGGTTGGGGTTGGGTTTAGTGTGAGTGTTTTCAATCGGATGAGTTAGGTTGGGTTTGAACATAAAAGAAAACATAAGACTGAGCGAGCAGGGCGTTGTAGCGCCCTGCGAGCGGGTGCGGCCAGTTCATATATATTGTAAAAGTGTTGTAAAATATGGCTTAGACTTAGATGTAGGTAAGTTTTTAGTTTGTATTTAGCGTTTGTATTTATGATTCAGTTTGTGTTTTCACGTAGAATAGTATCATAGAGTAGACAGAATCATGTTACTAATAAAGTGATAATTTTTTTTTAAATACAACCTACTTCAATGCTAGAAAAAAGGTAAAAAAATATTACGCTGGACAATGACTACGGAACTGTATCCAATATGTTGATTTTTTTTTAGTTTAAGGGTGAAAGAACTTTCTGTGGTTCAACTCCGGATCCACCGCCGTTAAACACAAGTTAAGTCATAAAACAGCAGTATCACGCGCTGCTGTCATCTGGTTTGTACGAATTTGTTAAGTGACACGTATTTACCCAAGACATCCTCACTTAGCCCTCAGAGGACGAAATGCATAAGGTATGCTCTCATCTTATCTCGGGTTAATTACGTATCCATGAGCAGTGCCGGATCTAGGAGGGGCAAGCCGGGGCCTGTGCCCCAGGCGGCAATTTCAGAGGGCAGCAAATTTATATAGTAAACTTTGCAAACGGTATGGTAAAAATGAACTTAAGGTGGGCGGGGCGGCATTTTTCAGTTATTGCCGCCCCTAAAAAAATTCAAGATCCAGGGCTGTCTATCAGCGGTAATGACCAAATTACATCAGGTAATCTGCATGATTGTTTTCTACTTCATGTAACGTAACAAAGTTTAAACAGACCAATGAAAACCCTTGACATACCAAGAAACATGATTAAATAGTGTACATTAGGATTCAGTACACAGTGCCCAACAATAAAACGAAGATATTTCAGAGAAAGTAATTTGCATGCTTTAACCCAGTGTGTCCAGTGCCACTTGGCAAGGGCGCTGGCAATCGACTTCACACCAGATAACATCGCATCGCAACTACTGTGATATACCATGTGAACTAGCGAAACGGACAACTACTCTCTCCGCTTAAATTCTACTTATTATGATATTGTTTACAATTTATTATATATAGGTATTTCAAAGATTTCAAATAATTAAAAAATAAACAATTTCGCAAACTGTACATTCGTAATCAAGTGCAATAGTTGTAAATAATGCGTAGCAGTCGTACACACCCCTCTGGACATGAAGGAAGTATGTTCAATTAGCTCATATCCTAAAACTACTAAAGTAATTTTGACGTAAATTTTACTGTTATCTAATTTTAATTATATGTAAACTATAAAAAAATATTGTCACAATACACTCAAGTATTTAGTGAGAAATACGTAGACAAACATATAACTATAAAATTTAGTATATTCGTTTGGAAACAACTAGATATCACATTTGTAAATAGTTCCAATAATATATGTTAGGTACACACACCGTGCATGAAATAAAGATCCTACTTCGATTTAGTTCTGTTTAAATTCGTTGTGTAATCGATAAAATCTTTAAGTTTGTAACTTTAATAAAATCTTATTTCTCTTCGTCTGTTGATGTTTGTGCGTTTAATGTATCTATTTTGGTAACAAAGGCACGTCATAAGATCCTAAACCTTTCCCGAACCCTGGGCCGCCGCCAGGAAGCCACGTCCGCTACGTGCGGCTCGACGCGACTCTTGCGGACCTACCAGTCTTAATACTTGCTTGTTTACTTATATCCATAATTACTAAAGGCCTTTGTAAAGACGATAAATCCAGCCTTGATTCAATTCCGTAGACAACACTACACTTCTTTCTCCCTTATGACAACAGTGTTATTCAACCGCTACTGTGTTCTAGTTTAAAGGGTGTGGTAAGAGAGACACAGATACACGAGGCATTCTATGTTCGCCTGATAGATATGTATCTTAGGCTGATCTGCGGTGGGTTAGGGTTGATTAAAGATGTCCATCGGCGGCTGGCCGCTTACAGAGTGCTTAAACTCCTGTTATAAAAAATAACAAGAATTACATATTACGTTAAACTAAATGCTGGATGAGATGGATTTATACTAACTGTATCGGGGGATTAGACTGACTGTAAAAATGCCAAATAAGTGAATGATCTGGTGAATTGAGAATTTCTGTATGGGGTTCGAATGGCGAAAGAATTTTTAAAATCGGTTCAGTAGTTTTGAGTTTATTCATTACAAACATACAAATATAAAAAGTTTTCTCTTTATAATATTAGTATAGATATGTATGTATTTATGTTACCCATATATTTACTTCTAGCGTGTAACTTCATATACTCGGCACAGCAAGAACTGCAACGTGACAATATTTATATCACTTAGTCGTATATAGCTGATTTTCAAAATATCAAAATGTTATGGTGCGCAATTATTCATAGTTTGCTCAATCTATCATAATTGTACTTTGATTTACACAAAGTATATTATTGTACACAAAGTAATAAGAACAGCGCAGAGTGCATCGTGATCGTTTTCAGTACTAGTTGTGCATACTCGTGTTCTATGTCTGTATGTTACTGCGATTACAAAAAATATTTATATCTTACTTCTTAATTGTGAAGTTCATGAGGCTGAATGGATTTTTGTTACAATTCACTTAAAAACTATTTAAGACGTAATACTATCAAGACACGTCGGTCGGTGTAGAGCGCGTCGCGGACGCACGCACTCGCAAGACGTGTCGCTGCTCAGCTCCACGTCAACCTGCAAAGAAACGCACACTAGCTTCAAGCTTATAAACTACAAACTCATAGTCTTAATACAATATATATACCTGCTGTATATGAGCGGAATCGGCCATACGAAACCATATCAAGAAAGCCCTGCAAAACATCCTAATAAACAGGCCATTAACATTAATGCAATCAAGTAACAATGTTATGATTGAAATAAAATCAAAACCATTTCAAATCATTATATTTGTAATCATCCTAATTTAACAATTCGTATGTGAGAAGATGTTCCTAATTGCTTAAGGTTGATAGTATGCGAAGTATCAAACCCATATCGCTCCGATCTGGCAAAAAACGTCTTGGACATCGTTGACAGGAATGCGATGTTCAGCAAAATCACTGACGTCGAGACTCCCGCGCATGCGTCACGCATAACAATTTGCGGAATACAGCAGATCTGTAAAGTGCGCGCACGAGAAAAACCGCATTAATCCCGAAGACACGGGCGATCGAGCTCACTGCTGAATTTTGATAATGACTTTTTGTTCTCTTTCGGTAACTTAACAGACGCAAGCAAGTAGTAACATATAAAAACATCCGATATTCATGTTTCAATTTTCCTTTATTTCCACTGGACTTTTTAATCGTTTTGTCAGAATTAAAATTTACTTTAATAGTTAACACTATTTTAGAAATTGATAACAATAAAATAATTATAAATAAATAATTAATAAATAATCTAATGTTAGAACGTGAGTACAGGAAGGAAAATATTAAAAAATATAGCGTTATTTTTGTATGGCCTAACTTAAGCGCATATTGAAAAATTCCTGGAACGATATGATCTCATGCACACTAAACGATTTTTTTGTCTTTCTAGTGCGGTAAGCGGTTTATACGAAAGGAACACAAATAAACTAAACATTAGTTGTAATGATTTAGAACATATTCGTACATTATCATTATTTATCTGCTTAATAAGAATGATACGGTCAGGAATACTTAGTTCAAAGTATTCGCATAAGAATCATCAGTACGCGCGTTCTACTCGCGCTTCGACTTATTTTATGTAACTAAACGTAATGATAAGGCAGGCAACCTTAATAGAAAATATTTTTACAGTGATGAGTCTTCCGAAATATATTTGACTTTGTGTCACTCTTCCTCAATAAGGAGTGACGTTTTATTCACACCAACTGAACTAAAAGCGGCGGTCTTACACGATTCGGCTTTCATTTAATAAACATCGGGCTTAATAAATATTTATGTCTATAGTGATTCAATGCGAAGCATGTACAACGTGCAAATTAAAATAGTAACACTTAGACATATTTTAATGAATCTGACATTTCCTTTCAGTGCTTAATTTTTAGTGCGACACGCGGAAAACGAAAATTGACCTCTGAATCTGTTCATTAAAATTTGGCATCATGTCAATGAACACTTATTACATTCTGTCTTCAGAAAATACTAGTTTTTTAAACCACGAATGTCAACACAGTCCATATTGCCCGCGTAACGCACTTGAAAAATATTGCTTTGAATGTAAGTATATAACCTGTTACAACACCAGCTAAAAACTCGCGCAGCGGTCATGTTGAGGTTAATATAAGTGATTGAGTACTAAGCTATAACTTGGATATATTATACGATAATGCTTTAAGCACATGAGTACCGAACAAAAAATATGGGATTTATGCAGCGCGTGAGCAGGTGACGTGACGTCACGTAAGACCGGGTTTCCGGTGCGGGATGGCGGGAGGCGAGATAAGGGAGGGCACGTCGCGCCCTTCAGGAAGCACACTTCGCGATCGTTCCCGCGCCGCTGAGACATCCTGGCAAGGATGACATTGAAACAAAATCTTAGAAGCCTAGATACGCGTTCCACAATCTTACTCGCATTAGTTCTTGAACTTTGAGCAGCAGGAACACACAATTGTACCAAACCTAGAACTGACGCTTATTTAAATGTATTTCACTCTGTGCCATGTTCAGTTAACATCGGTACTTATAAAAAAGCTGTAGAGGTAATAATTTAAAGTCTAGAGTATATACGTCGACGTTGTTTGGAAATTCGGATGCCAAAAAAAGTTTTGCCTTATCTGGTCATGAAAGCTCATATGATTCGTTGTGTAATTCATTTATTTCGAGCTGAAGTAAAGCTTGTGTTATCGTTATGTCTCTGTAATATATGTTGAGCATTCCTGAAATGACATTGAGTCACTGACGATAGAAACAACGCCGTAAAGACAGAGACATTAATATGTAATGCTGCTTTTAAATAACATTTAAACAAGCCATGGAGCATCGTTTGGCGACGAGAACGCCATACACACGGCCCGTAATCGCACCGCGGCACCGCTGCGACACAACAATACGCCATATACCACTCGCCCGGAATTGGGATTTGCATATAATTCTTATTAAGACACCGCGCGGCCACTACTGACCGCAACACTAATTAGACAATTTGCCTATCCACTTGCAGAACACTGTCCCCCACGGCGCAACCGCCGACGCCTCAACCGCCCGGTACTCCGACATCTCAATACGGTTCTAATCCCGACGACGCAAGACGCATTTCGGCAAGCGGGCCTCCGAGTCTTAGCGGTGCGAAGTAAGACATCGGTAGAATGGCTGATTACCATTGTAATGTATGCTAAGCGGCTGCGACCGCGACAATTAGGCTAGGGATGTGCCGGCCACGGCCGCGGTCGTGTCTCCGCGCCGTCACGCTGAATTGCGAACAGCAATTAGTGCTGATCGCGTCCAGCGTCGCTCGTACGATCACGACCGCATCTAATATAGTCGAGATGCACGGCGACGCGATGAATGCTAAGGGAAGGGAAATGCGTACGGATTCCCTACTAGGTAAATTTTAATGATACGTGGGTGCCGCGGCGGAGGATGTTCAGTTATCATTTCGGAACAGAATTTCCAATTCAAACCACGTTATTAATAAGGAGAAGCCGCTCGTGATCGGCTCCCTCTCCTACGCCGGAGCCACGAACAAAATAGTCGAAAAAGGTAAGCGCGCAGTCGTGACGGGAATGTCGCTGAAGTTATGTATTTTAGGTCGCACTCATTGTATTTTAAACCGCCATTGTTTCGTATTTCGCGCCTGCGCAGAATGCGCCTGCGCCCGCGGCTCGAGCTCCGCGGGTCCGAGGGACGTCCATCAAAACGACATCGACCTAAAATACCCATTTTACCGTTTGAAACTCAGGTTGACGAATGTCAGGACCCAGGAATGGTGGCTTCATACTTAGGCATAGCATAATACAGTGACATGAATAGCGTGGGCCGTAAAGTAGATGTGCGTAACTCGAAGCCCGGGTACGTGCGGGCGGGGCGCGGGCGCACGTGGCGGCCGCCTCTCCCACGGTCCGCGATTGATTAACGGTGCGGTTCGCGCTAACCGCTGTCGACGTGAGAATTCGCTACGAGCTAATATGCGAGCCCGCCACATTCGGGCCGTGTCGTCCCCGCGTGACAGAACTGCGAGCGCCGCGCCCGCCGCTGGCGCCGCACACCCGTGCTCGTGAGATCGCAACCCGACATGCTTCTTTCCTGATATAATGAATGTTGATGCGCTCATGACACATCCGTGAATCACTTGCAAACGATACCATCTCTAAAACCATCCAGTACACAGTTGTTACCATGCGGTGATTTGTGCTATTTCATTCAAGAATCCACTCCATTTGCCTCAATTCCGATGGTACTCATCAAAAATTTAAAGAAAATTGATAGAATACTGTCCCGTGTCGCTTATTACTTCCTTTTTATCGTATCAGGGATTTTGAGGAGAGTCCTTGCCGGTTCCCAGGCTTCCCGGGCGCTATCGCGGCGGCATCGCGCGCGCGTCCCGCTACCATCAGCCCGTCTACACTGCGCCATGTCTTCGATTGCCATCTACTTACTTTGTGGTGTCAACAATCTTCTTTTACTATAAATATACTTCGAAACTGGCCATAAACATAAACAAGCTCATAAGAAACCTTCTGGTCCTCCAAATTTTGTGACCAGTAAACGTTTTGGAATTGTAACGTTAATATATACTTTATGACAATGAGGAATTATTAATGAAGTACAACCAAAACTATGTATGTAACAAAACAAATTTTTTCTTCAACAGAATGTTATCAAATTTAGATAAATTGTTGGTTACCTGCTCAATGTCATAACCCCTATAAATATGATCACAGTGCTCATGTTTGTGAGGTAATATTTTTATTCCATACAAGTAAGTCCATTTTTATTCATGCATTAAAACATCGTTATGAGCGAGGCGACGACTCGTCTGGATTTCAACTTTAAATATGTATGTCACAATATTCTGTTCGTCAATCACATTAACGCGACGTGATAGATAGAAGAACGCATATTTAAAATACAGACTGATACTTGAATTTCCATACAAGTAGATTCGTTAATAGATGCATAAACATGTCTAAACACTTGTGCGCTTGTGGTTATGCGCCGAAACTAAATAGGTAGCTTCGCATTAAACAATCTTTTTTAGTTTAGATTTGAATACACGTATTAATTATAACTATATAAGATATAATCGGAAGCTTTCGAAAACTGAAAAATAAGCCACTATCCTTAAAGAAATATCTAATATATTCTATGTATTTTTTTTTTATCAATGCCCTTGGTACGAGTTTATTACTTTTCCTGAAAACAATCATTATTTACGTTTCCGCCATCATTGCAAAGTACGAGTACAATGCAAGGTATGGCCGAAAACTAAAATATAACCAGGCAATGGAAATTATAATGTTTCGGCGAATACGTAAATAAAAATTGTTTTGAGGAAACGTAATAAACTCATACTACTCGATCGCACAGTACTTGCTATCAAGGAAACCATTGGCGCATGTGTATTTTGCGCCAGTAGTATCTTTAATGCTATAAGTAAAGATATATGGATATTCAAGATAAAATAAAATAACTAAGACTAGGTATGTAGGGTAACGAAATCTTAACAAGTGACGTGAATGGAATTAGTACGGCGCTTTTGCAATCGGATTCATCTGTAGAGTCTCGTCTCAATTACAATCGCGCAGGCGTTTCATGTAATCAGCGACCAACGAGTAGCGATGCAACGCGCGACCATCACAGATCCTTGTCAGTACCTACTTCTAAGCTACTCATTTTTAGAGCATCGGATTTCCTCGAAAAAAAATCTGTATTTGCTGCCTTCAAACTCTACCAGTCAGTATAAACGGTAAATTCCTTTACAAATGTGCAGAAATACGTGAGGTACAAAGTTAAAATATTTAAAAAATACTGTTTTGTTTTACTATTCGAAGCTTTGGTACCGTGTAGATAATAACAATTTTAGGGTATTTTGATATCTCAACAAATACACTTTGATTAAACTCAAGGCTTAAACAATGAAATTCTTTACAAGATGCCGTCCATTCGACAGGAGGTTTTACTGTCAATCAAATACACGTTTGTATTCTGATTAGAGATGTGCCGGATCGTTAAAATAAAGGTCTGCGGATACGGAGACGAACACGGCTCATTGGTGTCTAGATCCGCGGATATGGATCTCAACTTTCTTGCGCTTCTTAATGCGCGTGTCCTTGAAGCTGAAATAGAGTTACCTAACTGTAAATGTACATAGGGTATTTTTAGCACAAAAAAAATGTATTCGAGCCATGTGCGGTGTAGCTCCATATGAGTCGTGTAAACCTTTATTTCGGAAACTTAACGTGCTTACACTGATATCCATGTACATATTTGAAACATGCTCGTTTGTAAGGAATCAGAAAATCCTTTTTAAAACAGCGTCCCAAGTGTATCCGCGCAATATTAGACATCCCGAACGGCTTGTGCTTGATGGCCCACAGCGTACTTCCTTG
>DWTU01003045.1:0-10794 GCA_018251515.1 Cecropterus confusis
CCATGCCCTGCCATACTTTGGTGCGGTTGATGTTGAGGTATTGGTGGATGACTCTGTTGAGCATGTGGCAATCCATATTGATGTGCATTTACATCCATTTGTTGGTGGTAAGTGGGATGTTGACTTATCCTAGCTGCAGCTGGAGGATGCATCTGTGTATAATTGGGATAGTTCTGAAAATAAAAAGAATTCCATGAAATTAATTACAAAATCAATAGCTTCTTAAATGTTCAATACATGAAAGATTTATTATAAGTATATCAATACAGCTAGGTTAAAAGGGCGTTCCTTTACCTCTTAACTGTTTCATAGTTGCCATAAGAGTACAAAATGCCTCAATACTTAAATGCCTTTTCGCCCTTTGAGCCAATATGGATACATCTCTAAAAAGTATCGTGATAACTTTTTATTTACCTGTTGTTGTCCATAAAGTTGTTGTGATGAAGGCTGTGGAAAATGTGGTTGCCTTGGAATATAAGCCCCATTTTGAGCTTGTAATCCACCTATCCCAGAACCCTAAAAGAGATAGCAAGGTATAATTTAGACTAGCAAAACTGAATACCTCTCAGTAATTTATTTCAAGCAAGAAATTCTAAAAACATAATATATATAAAATAAAGTATCACCTGCTGAGGAGAGTATTGATGCATTTTCTGTTGATGTTCATAAGAGTGTCTATAGCCTGGTGTAATGGGCGTGTATCTGTTAGCCCCGGGTGCACCGGACCACACGCCCATATCCCCAATACCTAAACAAACTTTTGTTTTAAAATCATATTTTCATTTTCGGTTAGTAATATTACTTAGAAAATTAGAGTTAGTAGATATGTCAATTACTTTTATTTGTTTAAATAATGAAGATTCACAAACCTTGTTCCGGCATGGTGTACATTGGTTCTGGTCCAGGATGATATCCTGGGTAAGAATGTGAGGGATGTACATGGTGTGATGGATGTAGCGGTGCATGTGGTTGAGGCAATCGTGGACGTGGGGGATAACTGCCATATTCATGGTAATCTGGAGCAGGTGGGCCAGTACCAGGATTTGGCACTGGCTGTGAACTGCTAGGACCACCACCTCCAAACGAAGCCAGTTTTTGGATTGTCCCTTCCTGAGTCACACTGCTTGGATTATACGGCTGTCTATAGCTAAAACCAATATACATAAGTTCAATAAAACACCAAAAACAAAAAAACTATATATTTTGATTATTACTTGAATACTCACCAGTGGTAGCATTCATTTACAAAATATCTCCAAAAATCATGTTGCCATTCAATTAGAACCAATAAGTATAACTGCAATAATACTTACAATAAAATTCAATGGAATTTGGTAATTTACCTATTATCTGTTGTGTCTTTATTGTCTCCAGCTACACCAGTTGTTGAGCTGCCCGTAAATCCGTCTGATCCACCAAGATCAGTAAGTCCTTCCAACATACCGCTTCCATCATCACCAAATAAATTGTATGAGTCCATCACTCTTTCACGAGTGAATTAAAAAAATAGTTTGTCGAAGAATCCAATAATCAGTTATAGCGCCCATTTTAATCTGTAAATAACGAGACATAGATTAAATAATTTCAGTTAGTATTATAAGCATAACTTGAACTTGTTTTATGAACTTTAAAGCTATGTTGATCAGACGACTTCTTAAAAGAAAGATGAGAGCATGAGACAGTTCCTTACAATGGAACAAATTTCTCATAAAAATGAGTGTTATTATAGTGGGAGTTGAACTCATTGGCCGCGCCTTTGCTATGGGAGCAGTGGGACAGCTGCGTGTCAGCATTTATTATTGTCATTCAATTTGACACCGCCTTCGATTCCCGCGACAAAAGCACAAGCTATCCTTTCTGATCTCACTGTCTAAAACATACACAAATTCAAAGAAACTTGATGATACTGATGTGACAAGTAAAAGATTATATTTAATATGCATTTGTTTTTATTTTTATATACTGAAGTTTGACCAATAACTATACAATATTAAAACAAATAGAAAAACGTTTGTAGCAGAAGATACCTCTGCTATACATACATTTCAATCTCCAAAGATTAAATTGGAACTAGAAGTAAAAAATTCAAATAAAAATCCATGTCCTAAGATTTATTTATCAAAGTAATCTTGTGTAAATTTCCTTGTTTAAGCAGCGACCCCTCACCACTATCATCTCCTAAGGCGCGAGCAACGAGATACCACGATTCCACAGAATAAAAAAATGAAGTTTAACAAATTAATCACATGTATGTAGTAGATGTAATAAACTATATGTGAAAAACAGTAACATTAATAACAGATACACTTTAAAAATGGTGAAATGAGCAGTACACAAAAAGACGATGTTTTGCATGAATAAATAAATAAACATTATCCCAAAACTTCATTTAATTGAAAAACAATCTAATATTAAACAAGTGATACAAAATCTATTTTGATATTGCTATTCACATAAAACAAATCAGTAATGACAGTTAAAGATGGCATAATTATAATTTTTAAGTAAAATCTTTGGCATTTAAATCAAGATATATCATTATTCTCTTTGCAGTCAGGTAAACACAGCTGTATTGAATGATTTAATGATGAAATTTATATAACATGTGCCAAACATAAATGTAATAATATATGTGATATATATAATTAGGTACTGAATACACACCTACATTAACAAGCTTGGTAAATAACATGACAATTGTAATGTTAATATTAAACCATAATTTATTTGGTTAATAAAAATTAAAGTTAATGCTTTATTTACCTTTTACACCATAAATTATTCCAATTTAGAAATAGGTGTACGTAGTGGGAGGCTTGCTTGACCAGGTGAAATAGGCTTTTTTAAAATTAGACGGTGAAAAAAAGGACTTTTTGATAAAAAGGATATTTTATTTAAGATAAGGTTCCTAATATTTCTGAAACTGTCCCACATTCATGTTAATATTTATAATAATGAAAGTAGTAAAACTCTTTGTGGTTTGACTCTGGAAGCACCACAGCCACACATATTTCTGCCTAATTCAGCAAAGCATAACATTGCAACAGCAGTGTCCTCAGGGGGTAGAAATGCATCTGTGGCTAACCTCAAGTAAGACTCCTGAGATTACATATCCATGGGTGGCAGTGGCCATTCACCATCATCAGGTGGACTGCATGTTAGTTTGCTACTTCAATAGTGTATTAATAAATATAAGTACATATACAATCACAACATTCATTAAATTCAATTTCAAATTAATTATTTTGTTCTTGTGAAAAGAAATGACATAGTATAGATATTATTGTAACTCATTTAGTCTTTATGACAGTTGATGAACATAATGTTTGTATGCTATGTCTCAATTATTTTTTGATAAAATTAAATATTTTTTATACATTGCAAACTTGTTATGGTTACTTGTCTTCTCATAGACATTGAACATTTAAACATTTACTGATGCATTTTATACTGCAAAGGTTGTACTGAATCAAATGTCTTCCAAACATTGAAATGTCCATGCAGAGTTCCAAATTTATGCTTAGCCACCAAACATGTAAATCATTAATTTTACTTTCATCATTTTTTGTAGTCATGATATATTTATGATCTCTGTATTTGTCCATGGTACCAGAATATTGGGTTATAAGTGTAGAAAATGTTGTTGCTAATCATGGTCAAAATTTCATAGATAAGGTTTAGAAAGTACTCTTATAGTTAGGGTACTTTTGGGTAAATTGTATGAATACTATACATATTGTGAACCAAAAGATTAATGAAGACAGTATTCATAATACACCATAATGATTACTAGCTAATCAAATTGGACAATATTACATAAGTGTTAAATCTTCACTATAATGCTTGAAATGTTTAGCAATTTAATAATTCAAGTATTACACACAAATAAGGGTTATTCATATACACATAAGTTACAATTTCCACTCAATAGGAACATCCATCAATGGGATCATTTCCATGGAACTTCATATACAGTTTTATGCTATACCTTGATTTAAAATCTACTGATACACTATCTCCATCTTCTGCTTGCTCTAGTGGATGTAATGTGATGAAGCTTCGGTATTACCATATTTTCTTTAGTGCTTCAAGTGGTGATGAAGTCTCTTCAATTCCTTTCTGATGACATAAGCATATACAACCAAGGGGAAAAGCTATACGCTTATGAATACTTATAACATATAGCGCTATAACTTCTCCCGTTAGTTATACAGCAAGGAACTTCTTCAACATGCTAATCACTCATCATACCCCATTATGCAAGATTATTAAAAATTAAAGGATCCATTGGATTGTTGATACCACATGTTCATACTATACTTCAGTTTGATCCATAGAAGCATTTTTTTTTAATTTTGGAACGGAAATTTTGAAAGTTGAATACAGTTACAAATACTGAACTGTTCAATACTGATACATTCTTGGTTCATATAAACTAAGCTACTGTACTAATTAAATTTTAACATAAAAAATTAGAAGTATTTTGCCGTTCGCTAGTTGGTGACACAAATGACGTTACTAGGCTGAAAGCTAGAAATGAAGATCACAACATATCCGAAAACCGGCTTTGGATTGTGCGATAAACAGAATAATGTGAAAAACCAAATACATTAACTAAATTTGATGAAAACAGTCCTATGAACATAACGATTCCTAAAAACTCAAATTAAAATTTCACAGAAATTGGTTTAATCAAAGTTACTCCATATTAGTGCGGTATAGGCAATAAAATATCACCGAAAATTTCACTCGCATGCATTCATATTTATGTTTAAGATCAACCATCGAACGCAGGATATTGTTAAAAATGAAATGAATTATAAAAGTAAGAGATTTGGTAGCTTTATTTTGTAACAAGATTTTGTACTTACGAAAAGCGCCACACAACACGGTTGATCACAAAATGGATACCATTCTCCAACAAACTAAATTTTATGAAAAATTAAATACAATGCAAGTAAATGTAATGAACTATTATAAAATCAGAGTTTATAATTATTTATTTTAACGTGTTTTATTGAGATTCAACACTAAAATCCACAATTTCTCCAACAACATTAGACCAATAAAATAGCCACCACTACACTCCGTCCATTTTGTTTCCTTTGAATAATAGAGATGGACCTGCTGGGTTGTCGCAATGCAAGCAATGCATAGATAGGCTCTTGAAGACAAAGATATCGACAAATATTACATTACATATCGATAAAAAATGTCGATATACGATTTAATGTTATATTGCTTTATTAATGACTATCACCCTTATTCACATACTACTGGAATAAATATATCATTGATCAATATGTTCTACGATCGGACTTGTTAATAGTTATTAATCTTTGAACTTCTACTAAAGATGTATCGATATTTTTTCATACATCGATTGTGCATCAGACACAATCGAATATACGATAACCTCTCGAGCAGATTGGTTCTGGTTGATCAGTCATCACATCACAACAATAAATGGGCTACAGTCAGCAAATTCTGCCGCTTCCGAAAAAAGAACAATATACGAAATTCAAAAAACTCCTACGATTAGAAAATGTATGCACAAAATATAGCATTGAGGAATTCTACGTCATTATTATCCTAAAACATGGTTTACTTATATAGGAGTTATTCATTCTTTATCAATTATATTGTAGGTAGAGTTTACTAATATTTTCATGTAATTATCGATTACCTATATGCTTTTATTTTGATCCGTGAAGCGCTATGCTTACGTATTGTGCTATCAAACACCTGAAGAGCTCTGAGTTAGAAAACTATCAATAATAAGACCTGACTTAAAAGTGAAACATCAACTCTTATCATCACCCATAAATTAAATTTTAAATCATTGGGATAAAATACCCAATAATATTGATAATGTGTTGTATATTCAATAAGTTGTGTATTGTCTTTTGTCATTAATAGTTACTATTGATGATACAGATTGTATTCCACACATATTTTTTCTACTGGTAGCCCTGAACACAGCGATGCTCATGGCAGTATAGTAGGGATGTGTTAGTGCCGAAAAATATTTTTTTAAATCGATGTCTAAAGAATCAATTCATAAATATATCGAACATAAGAAGAATGTAAAAGGTTGCAAATAAACATAAACATGAACGCTTTCTACACTCTAAATGATAGTTAGTATGAAATATATGTTCCCGGTTCCCTGGCGCCGTCATATATACATATATACACACACGACAAGACAAACCTACAGTTACAGCGACGAAGAGGACGCATGATAGCATAATAAATCATTGTTCTTTTCTTCCTCGTGGAATGTAAGTTGATTTTACCCACAGGGCGTGCCAATAGGATTTTTACTTTAAAAAATTCAACTAACTGTCGTGCTGCTCAATAATTTTGGCAAACAAAATTATTAGGACAAATAAAGCAATGCTCATTGTGCTTTCAAAATAAATCTCGATTTTTGATAATCTGAAATCGATTAATTATTATTGACAAAAATATCGAGATTGCTCCAAAAATCATTTAATCGATCTTAGATGGGCAACCCTACAGTATAACAACCTATGTTAGATTTGCAAGAATAGCTTATCAATTAAAGTAATTTTCTAGCAAATAATCGTATGGAAATTGCATATTTAACAATATTGCTCTATTTGTATTTGAACTAATTACCATATTAATTGATAACATAGCATTTGCTTAATATAAATCGGTTATAAATGATGAAATTAGTGGACCAAGTTGTTAGAAGTTTTAAGGTCGCTAAAGTGTTTCGAGAAAATACAGACAAGATAAATAGTATAGACTTTTCACCTAGCGGCGAAACACTAATATCTTGCAGTGAAGATGACCAAATTGTTATATATGATTGTGAAAAAGGTACCCAGATAATAACAGTCAACAGTAAAAAATATGGAGTCGATCTAATACACTTCACACATGCTAAAAATACTGCAATTCATAGTTCCACTAAAGTCGATGACACTATAAGATATTTGTCGCTTCATGACAACAAATATATCAGATACTTTCCTGGACACACAAAGAAAGTAGTGACACTATGTCTGTCACCTGTTGAAGATACTTTTTTGTCTGGGTCTTTGGATAAAACATTGCGACTTTGGGATTTACGTTCACCAAATTGTCAAGGCCTAATGCACCTATCTGGAAGGCCAGTAGCCGCGTATGACCCAGAAGGCCTAATCTTTGCAGCTGGAGTAAACTCTGAAAGTATTAAACTGTATGATTTAAGATCTTTTGATAAAGGACCTTTTGTAACTTTCAAACTAAATCAAGAAAAAGAATGTGACTGGACAGGTCTTAAATTTTCTCGAGATGGCAAAACAATGTTGATAAGTACCAATGGATCAATAATACGATTAGTTGATGCATACCATGGAACTCCACTCCAAACATTCACAGGGCATTTAAACAACAAAGGTATACCGATTGAGGCCTCATTCAGCCCAGATTCCCAATACATATTCAGTGGATCCACTGATGGAAGAGTGCACGTTTGGAATGCTGATACTGGTTATAAGGTTTGTGTCTTGAATGGAGATCATCCAGCACCGATCCAGTGTGTACAGTTTAATCCTAAATTTATGCTATTAGCTTCCGCATGTACCAATATGGCATTTTGGCTGCCCACAATAGACAATGTTTGAATAAAAGCAGTCGAATATCTACTTTATAAGGATTTCTAATGTTAAATGTAACATTTTTACATCTCTAGATATAAACCATTACCCTCAACTTTAGAATAATCACACTTTGGAATATAACAATATTTCTGTAATGAAATTTTTAACAATTTCTAGAATAAGGATTGGAGCTGTTGACATATTTGATTCCTTATATTAAATTAATAGTATGTTGAGAGGATTAATGTAATGTCCGACATACGAGTAGATTTGTATATTTTTACTTGATTCTTGGAGGGTAATGTTATTCTGGGTTATGTATGTATATGATTTTTTGTGAACCCGCCTGTAGCCTACACGGCTTTACCAATTTTAAAGAGTGATGAGTCATTACATGTGTTTTCACCTCTGGATAATCTTATGTTATATATAGATCAGAAGTCCAATATAACAAATTTGACTGCATATTTCTAAGCTTTTCAAACTGTGTAAAAGATGGCTTAAATCTTTTCTGTTCGTATTTTATGCAGTCAGGTTTTTGTTTTAAATTATTTTATGGGTTTACCATAAAGTATCATAACATTTCCATAGTTGACTAATTTACATACATATATATATATATTTGAAATGCTTATATGCTAGCATCAATGTATTATTAACAAGTAGATTTTTAATCTTGAATAAATCTTAACAATAAAATCTCCGATGTTATAAAGACTTGAAAATCTTAATATCAACCTAGTTAAGTAGTAATTTATAGTCCAAAGATATTATAAATGTCTCGATACTGTGTCATGCAACAAATTTACTACAAACATATATTTATTTTTAAATGAATGTGTGAGACAAAGTGGTGTATCACATTCTTGTGTTTGTGTGTATAAGTTGATAAAGGTCATGAATGGTTGTAAAAGGGTTAGTAATATCCCTGTATTTTTTGCCCCTTGCAAGCCAAACTGTCAATCTATACATGTATAATATCTATGTTCATAGACATAGTTGAGTAGTAATAGTTGAGAAAAAAAACTGGATTGAAGTAAATGTAGATGAACAACAATGGTGTTCACATAATTATATTGGAAAATCCATTAGAGACTTTAATTTCTTAATGTAATGTATAAACTATCATTATTGTATTATTATTACTAAGGTATAAAATTTATATTTTGTAACTTTCTTCGATGTTTAAAACAATGTGAGTGAGAAGTAGTGTCCGATCGAAGACTCCGTGAAGACGATGTTGAAGCACAGGAGTAAACGCACACTCCTTTGTGGGTTTGGGTTGTCAGTTGTTTGTAATTCCTATTATTTCAAATGTTATCATCTGTGACAAGTAGCAAAGTAATTGTTATCAATTCTAGAAGCTGTTTACATACAATCAACATATATCTTTATATAGAAAACATTTTATATCATTAAACTTTTAGCCAATTTGCAACTAATTTCTTTAGGGTTTTGAACCTTCGGCTTCGGCCAAAGGTTGTGATGATAGCCGAATAATCAGCTTCGGCCAAAAGTCTGCTTTCGGTCGGACACTAGTAAGAAGTATGAATAGTGAAAAAATTATGCTTTTCACATAGGTACTAGGTGGATAATTATATACTATTTTACTTACAGTAAGTGTGTTTAAAAAATAACAAAAACAACAAAAACTTGTGGAACCTACTCTAAAAAAATTGCTGTAGCCCTTATAATTATAAAAATGTAGGAATTAGTTATTTTATACTTATTACTGGATAAAAATAGTTTGGAATTTATGTAGGGTTTTTATATCATCTTAACAATATACCATGTATGTAACAACCTACCACAACAAACCACTTTTGCAATTGATATTTAATACTAAATGATTTCAGTACAATAAACAATAAGTACTTTATCTACATTCAATTTATTAAAGATCTTAAAACAGCCCTTTTATCATTCCAAACCCCAAAATTATTTTTATGACCAATTCCAAAATAATTGGTTATTAGTAAAAAGTTATGATAAATATAATAATATAGCATAGCGTTGGAATTGTAATGAAATAAAACTTGTGATTTCTAAAAGAAATATTTTATTAACACCAATATCATAATGTCTAACGGATTAAAAAACAACGCTACAATTTGTTGTACCGAATTAATACATTCGCGCGAGTAACGAGGCAGGTCTGCACAGGAGCGCGAATATGTATATGCATGTTCGTTGTTCGCCTCGCTGCTCTTTGCGGTATCAGCATCGGGTGCTGATTATGTTTCCGGATCTCTTATAAGTATGATCGAGGCTCGAGGTCCCTCTTTACCCGGACAATTCTCAAGTAGGGTGAATACCTCCCGAAACCTTAACATTTATACATAATAACACAATTAATTTAATTAGTGAAAACAGTAATATAAGGTACAAAAGTAAAAGATATTTACCATCCCCACTGTTTAGTGGGTGGTTTCGGGAGCGATATTCTTGCACGGGATAAGGACATATTGACAAGGCGAACAAGTGTTTACATAAATGTGCATGAGCAAGCGATAGCTTGTGCCAGTCTTAAGCTAAATTAAATCTCACGGATCAAATGGCGAGGCGGATCGCACGTACGTATATATACATACATGCATGGCGTTTATATAGCCTATCGTCTCTAAAGACACTTTATTAAGGCGCTTCTCTTCTTCCCCAAATTTCAAGTTATCACTAAATAGTGATTGCGGCCAAATGTAACAAGTTTTACACTAGGTCAGTTACTGCAAATGGGCTTCATGGACACTAACCGCTTACGTCGGATCCATTTCGCCTAGGTCGTAGGTTTACGACTCAATACAACAAATACAACAGCTTGTTTAATTTGCTTTTTTATTTAAATTCGCTATATATATACTAAATAGGTAAATAGTTAATGAAGTAATCATAAACAATTTATTACACTTTAGTCTTTTAATTATTAATCTTTAAAATAAGATTCAAAGTTAGATGAATTATGAGCAAAATTTTAAGAAAATTGTATTGATATGAAGCGCCCATGTCGCTAACATCTGACATGAGGGAAGTCATATACCAATATTTATTGATACAAATTACAACATAAATCTCTAGAATAGTATAATAATCTAGAATTTTCCAACAGAATTTAGCATATAAATGTAGTTTTATGTTCAGATACGGATAAATATTAAAATTTAAATTTGTTATAACTTACACT
>DWTU01003046.1:0-10794 GCA_018251515.1 Cecropterus confusis
CGACACTACATGTGTTTCTCACACCTGTTTTATTTTAAGACTAATAGTAGAGACTATTTAAATCTATATAAATGATATTTGGTAGATAAGACTCTCCATTTCAGACACATGAAATTTTTTAAAGCATTTGTGCGTATAGAAGCTAAAGATAAATAGTTCTTTAAAATTATTTATAATATTGATAATATTAATGTTCACTCCGACTAAGGAACCCTCAGCTGTGCGTGATACATTACGAACTTGCCGCTTTTTATTTATTTTTTATTTACCTATATTTTTGTCAATAACAAACATCTCTTATTTTGAGCAAATTCGTCAGACTTTAATCGTTAGCCAATTATATTTCTCTATTTAGGTACTCTATCCACAAACATACCAAGATTAACGTAATCTATTCGTATTCGACTACTGGAAATAACCCTTATTAAGATTTATTTTGGTAATATGTATCTCTCGTAGCTCTTTGGTTATTTTCCCTCTGGAAAGAGATGATTTAATATGGACCATAAAGGCAGATAAAATCACGTCTTTTCTTCTCGATGTTACATGTCGCTGCTTTGCATGAATAATAACACAACACGATTTGTTTTTATCTATATTATAATAAAAAATAAAATGCCATTAACCACAGTGGAGTTAGATCACCAAGTTTTCAATTCTAAACGAATATAATAAGGATACAACTTTATCTTTAATACAAAATTGATGATTTTTTAATTGTGCCGTTATTCATGCAAAGCAGCAATCTATAACAAAGTTTATGTATTATGTATTCCGTGTTCAAGTAAACATTATCGATAATAACTAAATAATATGAGTTTTTTCCTTAGATATATAAACAATTCTATAGTTCCGTAAATTATTATTGAATATCGACGATTTGATGCGAAAAATACATAAACAGAGTAATACATGATAAAGACAGTGACGTTTATTAGTTAACCATTGAAAGTAGTTTTATAACAATGAATATGAAACTCTACGAACATTTTTGTACAGCATTTTGTAGGCACGTAAAATTAGCATAGGTCTGTAGCGAGAATTAATTCACTTAGTCCTTCGAGCCGGATAATGTAAGGCATGAACGTTGTTAATTATGCTGGTAGAGCGGCGGATAATTTCAAATAAGTGCCTACTGAAAGTTTAATTGAAAAATATTGATGAAAATTAGATTATTTTGGAATACAGTCTGTCTTTCAATAAAATGTAATACAAATTAGATTCGCACATTCGAGAAAGTGCATTTTAGGCTTACATCCTGAAATCGCTTAGGTCCTTCATCCTAATATGATACAATGAATATTTTTGACACACTTACCTCAGTCTTCGTTATTCGATGTCGTGCTAATTTAACAACAGCAAAGTTCCCCTTGCCGATGGTCCTCTCTATGTCATAGAAGCCCACCCTGATGGGGGTTTTCGCAGGACGATCGCGATCCGCCATTGTTGCTCTCGAAATCTTCAGACTCGACATGAAATCTTTAACACCTCACCGATTCAAAGATTTACCATATAACATAATACTACTCTCAACGAATACTAGTCAGTCGTAACACTATCCATTGTCAACTAAACGCACCAACATCAAACGACCTACTTGTGCACACAACAAGTCTATTTTTCATCAACGTCACTCAATAAATTATTTAGATATTTGGTTAAACGTAATACTAAATATTGATACCTAACTGTGCCGTAGTGAATTAGAAATGTAGGTATCAAAGGTATTGCATCGGAGTTCGATGTTCAATAAAAACACAAATGTTTACCAACTGTTTTAGGTCCATGTGTCCATAAATATACAAGGATTTAATAATCCAGCACAACGTTAAGTGTACAAAATATTTACATTAAGAATTAATAGAAAATCGCGCAGAGGCGGCGTGCGCGTATCTTATGCTAGAAACACATCACGCCGCCGCCTCACCGGCTGTCAACCGGGTACTGAACTCTCGTTTCGACTACTCGAGTCGAGTGGCGAGTGAGCGAGACTCGAGTCGAGTACTCGTACAGACGGAAAATACAGAATAGAGTAGAACACTACGATACCTACCTGCTGCGACGCGGCACGCGCCAGGCGTTTTTAGCGGCCATGTTGCTTTCCTTCATGACGTAATCAGCTTGTAATAGTAATATTTTATTATTGTAAGATAGTTTTGTTTATGTAAAAATACTACATTATCGAAACTATAATAGTACTTTTAAATGATAGTTTACCTATGAACTTCATTTACGCAGTAGATAAATTAATGTACGAACTCAAATGCAATGTATGCCAAATAAATAAGAATTCTTGCCTCATTACTATTATTATTTAAGTTTCACACGTATAAGCTTAAATAGCTATAATAGAATTATAGAATAGTAAATTTAATAACCGGAGCTTAGGTTATCTATTTATTTAATTGGGATCATCGTTCATTATTTCTTCCCTTGCTTCACACTACTAAGATCACCACCTCGGCTGTAGAAATATAATTGCAGTTTATATTTAAGTTTGCCATTTGAACACATTAAAGTTCTTGTCGAAGCAAACAATTTTAACGGTGAAAAGAAGCCTACCCGATATAAACAAAAACTCCCTATTAACATGCTTTTATTTTATATTTCTATAAGTTGGTATGATAACAAACCGGTTAATAATCATTTATTCTTTTATGTTAAAAATGTACGTTTTCCATTCTACACTTTTAAGTTTTCCCGCTTAATATAATTATGCGCCTTTTTAGTATAAACTATTTCCATAGACTACAGTGTAGATTAATGGGACGTCTACACTATACAATTTTATGGACATTTCGACTAGATTTGCATGGTGCGGACGCGAAGAAAGCCAATTAACGAGTTTGCACATTTTTAGGTTCTCAATTGTGAATATTTTTTCGATAAATTCATAAATAACATTTTTTTTTTTATAAATTACGAATATTTAATTTTTAATTAAATTTTCATGAATCACAAATATTCGGCCATGGGGTTGTATAAATTATCTATGCCATTACATTACATGAAAATTTTAAATTTAAATTTAATATTTCTTATAGGTCCACATAAATAGGCCAATGTGTAAAATGTCTTAATGTCCATATATAAGAACATTAAAACATTGAACTGAGTGTAAGTAGAACGCTGTAATAGTACTTATTCTTGCAAACACATGAAACATAAAAGCAGCCGTAGTAGTAGTTTCTGTTTAATTGTTCACTAAATCGAAATTTATTTACAATACATTGTATTGTAAATAAATTCTTGGTATTGACGAAAAATTTATTTACTTAATTTGATTAAATGTTCCATAATTGTTATAACTATTTATTCTGTAAACCTCACCTGCCAACTTTTTGCTTAATTTCGGATTGTCTGTGGCAACACCATTCTTTTTTTGCAATGTGATTGTGGAGGGCATAAACTTAGACTTCTTGTAGATTAAAATAATTTTCTTGAAATATTTTCGTATGTCCCATTTTAAATTGATAACTTTGGTACTAAATTTAATTCTAACCTAAGAACTCAACTAAGTCCTGTCAAGTCACCTTCGGTAACGAATCGAAGTAATACTTTTGTACCAAGATGTCGGTGATACTCTTCTACGATTTTGACAAGAAAATGTTTGTATAATCGCAAAAGCTTTCGTGTTAGTCATATGAGCTTATGATCTTTTGAATGTGTACATAGAATAGATAGAATAACGTCATTATGGATCAACTCTCCAACGATAATGTACAGAACGTCAAGTGCAATCAGAATAGCACGAGCACAAAAAACAAAAATAAAAAGGCCAAAGATCCTCCGGAAACGACTGATGAAATAAGTATAGCGAGCGACGAGTTATGTGAGTCTTTAGCTAATTCTCTTCAAATTAACAAAGTCAGTAGCAACCTAACGAATGGAACTAGTGTCCATTCGACCGATAGTGTGGAACTCGAGACGCCGAACGCACAAGTGGTTGCTCCCAGCGAAGGCGCGGGAAATGTAAATAGTGTACAGTGTTGTGACGATGCGGTCGAGGCGGAGACCTGCGAGGACATCGGAGTCAGTTGGGTGCGGTACGTCGAGGACAAATGCGTAGAAAGTACACAGAAAGCAGAAGACAGTGCACATCCCGGAGATAAAGAATACGAAGACGACGAATTCAAAATAATAGCATACGAATCTGAAATCCAAATGCCTGAAATTATGAGTCTAATACAGAAGGATCTCTCAGAACCCTACTCAATCTATACATATAGATATTTCATACACAACTGGCCTAAGTTATGTTTTCTAGCAACAGATGCAAACGGGAAGTGTATTGGTGCCATCGTCTGTAAACTAGACATGCACCGCAATGTCGTGAAGAGAGGCTACATTGCTATGTTAGCAGTAGATGAAAAGTATAGGAAACGAAAAATTGGATCAAGGCTCGTCCAAAAAGCCATTCAGGTTAGTTGTTCATAATTTACTTCTGCTCGATTAAGTTAATTCTCCTATAGCTTTTATATAATACTTTCAACACACTGAGCTTATGTATAATTTACATGTTATAAGAACATGATATGATGAGTGACTATATTAATTCTTTTAAATAGTATGCAATTAGTTGTTAACAATTTTTTGATTCTTATTAGACATTTAAATTATTGCTGCCTTTCCTAATTTAAACTTAAATTCAATTAGCTTTTATTAAGAATGTAGTGAAACTAGTCTAGTTAAAGACCATTAAGATAAAGCAATCATTAATTTATGCATAAATTAGCTGATTAGATGATTTTGTTAATCAATTTATTAATTCAAGTTAATGATACAAATGGCAATTTGTTCTTTATTATAGAAATATCAAACAACATACAGTCCGTCAGTGGTAACTGCCAATGGATAAGCATTGTCAATCCCAGATAGAATTCATACATTAGGTGGGCCACACAAAGGTGCTTCCCCTGAGGACAAGTGGTAACGGCCCAAATAACTACCTCTCCTTGTTAACTCTGTTTTTTAAGGACAGAAATAGGTGTAGTGGGGGTGCCTCAATTCTAACCACATAAGTTTTACCACTGTTGGATATATAAAAGCTATTAAATATATTATTTTTTTGTTTTTCCAGGTTATGATTGAAGATAATGCAGCAGAGGTGGTATTAGAAACTGAAATCACAAATAAGCCAGCACTCAAGCTGTATGAGAACCTCGGCTTTGTGCGGGACAAACGCTTATTTCGATATTATCTCAATGGTGTAGATGCATTACGATTGAAGTTATGGCTAAGGTGAAATATGTAGGTAACAAATGAGGAATTCTCAATGTTGTGTTATATTTTTCTGAGAACTATACAGTCTCAGGCATATACATGTATGAAAGTGAACCCTACTGTTGTTATAATGGTATAACCTATGAGCCTGCCATGTGGATTTTAGCCAAATGTATAGTTTGTTTAAATTTTTTATTTTGATCATGTGATATGTTTAATTTTTCTTATTTATGTGTTGAAAATTGTTAATGAAATGTTTTCTGCAATTTCTTTTATATCTCGATTATAAGATTATAAATGGTTAATATCCTAAATGAAAATACACAACTTTGAAGAATATCATTGCATTATTATTATTTCACCTATGATGTATACCTCTGTTATTACCATCATTATTTCCTCATCAATCTTGTTTCATCTTTGCTGGATAAATGTAAATTGAATATCACATTATGACAACTACACCTCAGGCATTTGAAAATGCATGTATTCCTTTGAAAAGTTTATGTACCACATCCATCTTTATTCTTAATTTTATATTATCTCCTTATGTAGAAACTTGCTAATAACATAACATAACATAAACATAAGAAATAATACTTTTCTGCATTAGTTATCTTCAGTGTGCAGTAAATTGATTAACAATGTGGAAAGATTATAATTATATTTATCTAAATTAAAGTAGCAAATAATAATGCTGCCTACCTAGTAATAAGCGGTCTCTGCCACCCACTCCACATAACAGATCTGAAGTTGTTTATAGGTGCATTGGCCTTAAGCTGGCATTCACACTTCTAACGAAACACATGAACCAGTCGTGCTGGAAATGGGTATCTTAGGAGAATTTATAAACATCTTGTCTTAAACTAGTCAATATGTACTTTGTTGGCTATTTCTAAAAATATGCTGTGCTAAAAAGGGTGAATAGGAAAGAAAATATATTTAATCTCACAATACATTGCTTTATTCATCTTTAGATTGGTCATATACCAATTTTAAAAAGTGAACGTAGCACTGTTAGTTGAAGCGCCATTATATATAAAAGTATTATTGACAGGCTTATATTGTTTTGTAACAATTTTGATTGCTTCATGTGCAATACATCCTCCCATGAATGCAGACATAGTGTGAAGTTCTACTCCACCATACCGACACATTTCATGGATGTGATCATCCTTAGGGAAAGGAGAGCAGGATATGTCACTGAGTAGTTTTGATACACATGTTTTTAGAATGGCTATGTCTCCCTCTGGCTCCCATTCTCCCGGAGCCCTGCAGTGTTCAGATCTAAATGTTTCAGCTGCCCGTAGCAAAATATAATGCACCATCATAACATCAGGTTCTTCTAAGAACTTTGCAATATAAGCCGCTACAGAACTACTTGGTGGATATTCTATATTAATGTTGGAACCTTTCACTAGGTGTAAGTCATGCGCATGTCGGCAGAACAACTTGACATCTGCTTCGCTAATACTCTCACAGTGCAGCTGGGTGACAATTTGCTGCACTTTCCTATATACTATTTCAGCATCATTCGATGCTTGAGTTCTATAAAGGTTTTGAAGCTTTATATAATGGTCCGTCGAAGCAGTCATATCAGGCAATACCCCCTTTACAGGCAACTTTCCTTTTCCCTCTGCTTCAACAAATCCCCGCAAAGCTGAACACATTATCCAGAATGGGGCACTCTCTTTAGTTAAGTTTGTTGCATGGCTACTATATATTAGCTCCTGAATTTTAACCGGTAAGAATGTAGGGACTAATGCTGTGTTTACAGCTCTCATAGCTTCTGCAAAGTTCTCCACACTAATAGGAATGCCATTCTCATCTTTTCTTATGAATTCCTGTATAATCTCTTTGACTTCTGCTTTTTCCTTTCGACTCATAGGCCAGCTATTTGCATTATTCATTTGCCATTTCTTAATTGCTTTATACAATATCACAATCCAAGGAATATGGCCATGATCCTTTAAATCTACAGCATCTATATCAATACTGTCTAAATATTCTAAGAGAGGTTGAAAAGGAACGTCTAAGCGAAGATCAATCTGCTCATTTTCAGGATGAGTTTCAATTATAGCGTGATCATTAATTTGAATCCTGAAAGACCCGAGAAATCCCACAGATCGACATAGAATAAAAGGAACCTTAATATCCCATAGGTGTTGCGCCAAGTCTTTTATAGTCTTCTCTCCAATGGAACTTGCTATTACAACACTAAAGGATTTGAAAAAGTCAGGGTTTTCTTGCAGTATTTGATCTGGCGGTTCTTGTACAGCGTGACCTTGCACGGCAGGATTGAGTTCCAATAAAAGTCGAAGTGCTTCGGAACCTCTATTCAATCCCTTACTTGTATTTTCTAAGAAAAAGTTGCTGCCTATGTCTTCATCACTCACGACATTATCATCAACAATAGTTACAGCTCCAACGCCTGGCAGAATTATTGACTTCAAGATCTCTGTGCCTAATGCGTTAGCGTTTATTATACAAATGTGTCCACTTTCGAGCGCTGCCTGGCCGTGGTCACCCCACAGCCTCAGTTGCCGGTCATATTGTTTGTTCTTTTCGCTCTGTTCGGGTGACTTAGGAGACGGCGATGCCATTATTATTAGTTATGTGATATTATACTGAGTTATCACAATAATCAGTAGTTGCTCTTAATATTTTATATTTACATATATTGTTAGCAAATGTGAAATTAAGAGTTTGCAAAAAATAATCTACTGTTAGTTAAAATCTGAAGTAAATTTTAGTTCCGTTTGACGTTTATGACATTTTATTTTTAATCAATCAAAGTTGCCTTTGCCTCTGTATCTGTCTTTAGGCCAAAGTTTCAATATTTTCGTAATATGAATAAGTAAAGGTAGAATACTAAAACATTAGTTGTAACATTAATTATAAAATTTGACCAACTTATTAATATTTAAAATTAAGTTCAGTATTTGTTGTGATTATTACCATCCAAACAGAGATGAAAGTTTTATGTTTAGTCTGTAATCTAAAGTGAAATGTAAATTAAAAAACGCAAACACATCGACCCTGGACCCTGGATTGAAATGTTTTTAAAATATTTATTGCGTGAATGTGTTTTGAAATGAATTTGCAGACATTATTTCAGGATTTTAATCCTAGGTAATAATAATGATATTCAGTGGTTGTTATTATTGTGACATGGAAAGTCTAATAGTGATTTGTTTTTCAGCAAATTCGTGGTACACACTTGTTTGCTGGTATTCACAGCTCTCCTGGCTTTAAAATTGGACAACAGTATCAGCTGGTCATATTGGGCAGTGTTCACACCAATATGGATTTGGAAATTCCTAGTGGTTCTGGGTGCTACAGTTGGCACGTACGTCTGGTGGCAGTACCCTCATTTCAGGTCTGTTATTTCAGCATTTAAGCTTATTTCTCTTTATATGATCTCGACTTTGTGTACACTTTATACCTCAGCTCAAGTTATTTCACAATAATATAACAAGTTACATGTATTTTACCGTATAGTTTATTAATTAAAGAGCAGAACCCTTTTTCACTATTATTGGTGTAATTCGAGCATTTTGAATATGAAATTTTGTCAGATCATTAATACTTGTGTCTTGTTTACATTTATCAATTTATTAATAATTGTGTTTCCAAATTATCTACAGAATCAGAGCATTACTTATGCATTGTGCTGCATTTGTTTTCAAAATTAAGGAAGGCCCCATTTTTGCTGATTTTACAAATTAATCAATTATGAAGCACATATAAACCTGTGGCTTAGGTAGGTCTTAACCATACTGCAAAGATAAGCAAAATGTGCAGTGGTTGGACAAGTGACAAATCAGTCAGTGGTGATGATGCCAACATTGTCTTAAACGTTGAGAATCTTACTGGGTGGTTTACATATGAAATCAATTGGCTACTTACTCTCACCTTCCCACATCTATCTATTGAATAGCATAGTGGAGTATTCCTAAACAGTTGAATGTTCAGCCATGGAACATTAAAAAGATTATTGTTCATCTAATTTATCATCCTAGCATAAACACTCATTGCACTATTGATCTCTGTGTTAGTGACATCTATGATAATTCCTACTAAAGTTACAATGTAATAATATGTAGTTGTGATTAAATGTCACATACCATATTCAAATATAACATTACAATAGATATAAATACAGAAGGATTTTCTCCTGTGTTGTGGGTACCATGGACACACAAAAACGAATACACAATAACACAAGATGTCTGTGTGGCCGGGAATCGAACCCAAAACATACTGCATGTCAGACGGGTATGGTGATTGCGCTGCCACGTGGGTAGTGGGTTGAATATGTATACTTCTGAGCTTCAAGGGCATAAAAGACATATGTACATAAAGAAAATTATATCATATTGTTATTATTTGACGACCCACATGGTGGAGCGGTCACCATACCAGTCTGACACGCAGTGGGTCCCGGGTTCAATCCCCAACCAGACAGACATCTGAACGATGAGTTTAGATTTCTGTTCTGGGTCTGGGTGTTTCTGTATTTGTGTTTGTATGTGTCCATGGCACCCATGACACAGGAGAACATAATCGTGTGGGGCTATGAGTATAGAAAGCGTTTATTATTCCCAAGATGTTTTATGAGCCTGACATATACAATATTTTGTACACATGTAATATTATTGAGATAATTATCCAACATTAATTAAAATAACTTTATAACATTTTGTTTTATAAGGTTTAAATTATTTCAAATTCCAGGTTAGAAGGTGAAGCATACATCCACTACAAAGCTATGTTGATAAGTCTTGCCATACACTTAATCCTGCTCATGTTTGAGTTACTTGTATGTGACCAGTTGACAACAGGACGCCATTTTTGGATACTAGTCTTTATACCTTTAATCTTTATTAGTATAGTCTCCATAGCTATCTGTATATGGTGCGTGAAACATGATCGCAGCTATGAGGTAAGTTTCAAGCTTGGATGTTGTTTAAGAGTATGTTTATGCATACATTACTAGATCAGGAAAATCTTAATTATGTATATGTGCTTTATAACATTTTATCTTTTATGTCTAAAGGAATAAATATGTGTTTGTGCATTTTAGTAGTAGGATTTTCGTTAATTAGATATAAAATATACTCATAACTATTATATAGTATCATAACTAAGTAATAAGTAACTAATATTTCTCATCAACTCACTTCTGTCCCACTGTTAGACAGGGGTTCCCAATTTTTTTGGTCTATTTTTTGGTCAGTAGTCATATTTGTTGATGGAACCCTAGCTGGCTATTTTGATTAGTGGAATGTTTACCTTTTACTTTAAATATTTTGGATGAAGAAAACTCGAAGAAAGAATTTAATAATAATTTAACTTTGAAAATCAGAAGTGTATCCCAGGCTCATATTCAAACCTTACACCCTTAGAATAAGAGGCCAAATATCATACCACTGGTCTTTTCTACTATCAGTTTTATATCACTACATAGTATAAAACAAGTCACTTCCCGCTGTCTGTCTGTCCCTATATATGCTTATATCTTTAAAACTATGCAACAGATTTTAGTGCAGTGATTTTTAAATTTTTAAT
>DWTU01003047.1:0-10794 GCA_018251515.1 Cecropterus confusis
AAATTCAACTTCCAGCATAAATGTATAATTTAGTCCTAAGCCATGATTAACAAAACTTTTATAAATTATATAGAGGTAAATAAAGGTCAGGTCTGTATTTATATGAATGGGGCGCACCCGCTCGCAGGGCACTGCCGCGCCCTGATCGCTTAGTTTTATGTTTTCTATTATGTTCAAACCTCACCTAATCCATCTAATATAAATCCCTACAGCTCAACCCAATCCTAAGGCTTGCATTACCCTGCTTCATCAGGTTTAAGGAGTTGAAGGTCAAAGTTTCAGGGTATGTCTCTGCTCAGTAATCTTATTATATATCCGTAAGCACTAAGTGGCTAACCTCTATGGTTTAGGCTAGCAGTACCCCTGCATCATCAGGATCGAATAGTTGAAGGTCAAATTTTTCATAATATTATTTTATCTACGATACTCAATGTTCATTCCAAGTTTCATGACAATCGGAACGGTAAAAGCTGAGTTATCCCAAATTATTTTAAAACCAGGAGGAGTGATGGTGGTTTTCACCCCATAACCGAAGTGTTTCGCATCGGATCACACCCATGTCCAAGAAAGAAAGTTCCATAATAAAATTTCCTATCAATTGAGAGATAAAAAATTTAAATCGGTTCTGAAACCCAGGAGTTATTCGAGATTGTAAGAAATCGTGTTTTTCTAATTTTCCGGAAAAACTGCAAAAAAAAAAATCCATTAAATGGGACCCCCTGTGAAACTAGCCGCATATAATGCCGTTCAAATGTTGTCGGTCGGTAGCGGCATACATAAAAAAAAGCAAAAACATATTATTTACGTGACAATTATTAGTAGATAACCTCTTTCCTGTCCCTCTTCCAAAGTGATCGTACTGGTTACATAAATTCAAACGGCATTAATAAGGAAAATGATTTCAGAACGCATAATATACCTAACATTTTTATACGCTACCTCTTTTGACTTATGGTCTATTGGTTCTTTGAAATGCGGAAAGCTTTATCTGTACTTGTGGTAAAATAGATATTTGTGATATGCTAGCGAATCGTAATATCGAGGTAGTATAAGAAAAAAGTCTATTGACGTAGAAAATATATTTCCTGAACTTGCTTTTCTGTTGTGTAGTCTCGCTTGCTGACAATTGTATAAGATAGTAGGAATCTATTTGTAATAGGATACACTTCGGTTTACAACTTTCTGATAAGATTGAGGCAGCAAACGTGCATTCAGTTAACCCGGTGGTAAGTAGTTATTACCGCCTACGGATCTGTGAATAACTTCATATGGAACAGGGGTTCTATCTGAAGTCAATCAAGTTCCTACTCCTAAGGACATAAAACTTCGCCTCATATGAAAGTAAGTCGACTACACACTTTCACCGTAACGCTTCATGCTAGGCGATGTTATTTTAGTCGGACTTTACTCAAAACGAATGGTTTATTTTCCGTCAACCCATTTATGTCCTACTGCTGGGTACGGGTCTTATCTCAGATTGAGATAGTCTCAGGCTATAGGCTACAGCGCTGGTCAAGTGCAAATTGGTAGACTTCACACACCTTTGAGAACTTTTTAAAGAACTTTTTAAAGAAATCTCAAGTGTGTAGGTTTCCTCGTGATGTTTTCTTTCACCGTAAAAGCAGTGATAATTAACTTCAAATACGCACATAATTTTAGAAAAATCATTGGTGGACGGACCCTCGATTCAAAGGCCGAGTTTCAACCATTCGGCTATCACTGCTCATGGATGGTTTATGCCGTGTATAAAAATAGTAAAAAATGACTTGACATAAGAAGTCTGAAAGAAGCCGTAATTCTTAATTCTAAAATTTGGTGAATTAGCTATCGTTGATTCATATTTGAATCCGTCATATAATATAATTAAAAAGCTGCGTTTTTCAAAGGCAAGAGAATATTTATGGTAAATTACCATCAGCCTTTTCATAAACATAAAATATAAGTGAAGTTCTTTTCGAATAAGTCAGAGAATAAACAACATTATACGGACAAATCTGACGCTCTTCATTATTCCCAACGTAGCGTCAGAAGTTATTATCGCATTCGCAACTTTCGCGCAGTTGAATTGTAAAGCAGAAAGTATTGAATGAACGAACAGGAAACTCCGAGCGTTTTTATTCACAGTCACTTTTGTTCTACTCGCACGTTGATTTTCCAGAAAAATGTAGCTTGATAAATTTTCCATCAAAGTTTTCTTTAGCAATGTCCGTTCATATAACTAGGTGTGTTATACGGGAAATTATTAAAATGTATATTGTGTTTCTCGTTTTTAACCTTTGTGAATATGTGTCACACATTTTAAAATCTAATGCTATAAATCGATTTATACTGGACCGGATATACTTATAGAGGATCGGCAGAGCTGGCGCAACTGAGTTTTTCCGCCGAGCAAACAATAAGGAAGACTTTAACAAGCTGACTGCCAACCGTAACTCGTTGAAGAGTTAAGAAAAGAAGGAGAAAGATGGGTTTGATGCGATAATATTTTATATTAAGTATTATTTTGAAGGTAGAACTCTTTGTAGTTCAACTCCGAAAGCACCACCGCTACACCTATTTCTGCCTAATAACAGCAGTGCTATGCGCTGTTGTGTTCTGGTCTGAAGGATGTGGTAAGTGTGACATACTTTTCCGAGGCATTCCATGTTAGTCCTCAGAGGTAGCAACGCATCTGTGGCTAACCTTAGGTGAGACTTTGATCCTACCTAGGGTTGATTACAGAAGTCCATTCAAGCTATAATAACTCTACCGGTTTAGACAACATATGCCCATACAGGTCTATGTGGGTAGGATTTTTTGCAACTTTAGCAATTGCTTTAGCGGGATCGACATTTTTGAAAACAAAGAAACGAAGCGAAGTTTAACAAAAACCTCTTAAATGTCAACCTTCTATGTCGTCGTAGGCGACTATGGAATAAAATCTACGAAAATTAATAAATCCACGGACACCAGTGTCTTTCTGTGAATCATGAACTGAACTGCGGTAACAAACACTATTATTATTATTATCATAAACCAATACTAATATTTATTGAAGACCGATTATCGTATCGAGAAAAGCAATTGGATTGTGTTTAATCGTATGTGATTGTATCGAATGTGGACACAAGCCTGTTGACTCAGTAGTTCGATTGCTTGCATAGTGCTTGCGGATTTCTAGTTATTAGACATATCTGAAACCTAAACATGGCAACGTTATTCTATGACCTAGTCATATATTAAACAAGAAATAAAGAATATCCTAATTCTAGTTATACGTATTTAAAAACATTTTTAATTAGAAGTATAACAATGTGAAAACTTTCGAGGTGTTTCAGCGGCGTTTCAATTTCAGAAAATTACACAGTAGCAGATTTTTACAAAGATGGCAAAAATTACAATCATACTAAAGTTTATTATTTATTTCATCAATTAGATATTGGATATATAAATTAGATAGTTTATAAATTTTACACATTTTTAGTATATGTAAATCTATAAAACTTTTAAATTAATTTTTTTTTAAGGAGGCGTTTTTTTTTTGTTTTTATATTTAACAAGGTATTATCCTATTTTAATCTATCGTAAAATCATCATCACACACGGGCCGTACCTACCTATAATGGCACGCTGAAACGCTCATTCTGTGGACATAAGTTAACTTTCATAGGTGCCAGTGCTGTGGTTATGTTCTACCGTCTCGATGTCCCTTTTTCTCAACAGTAGGAAATTCAACATGTCCACACAAAACCAAATTTCCCTTTAAAGTTCCGGTCAAACATTGAGACACTCGACATGAACAACACTCAAAAACAACAGAACAGCCGTCCTCGTCCTTGTTCCGGTCATAGAAACTGCACAAAGGATAAACTCTGAGGGCGAGTCTGATAATCAAATACGTAGCTTCCTTGTACTTACATACTATTTACTTATACAGCAAGCATGTTTCAAAATCCCTACTAATATCATGAATGCGAATGTAAGTTTGTTTGCTACGCTTTCACGCAAAAATTACCTAACCGATCATCATGAAATTTTGTACTCATATTCTTGGAGGTATTAGAAGTAACATAGGATACTTTTTATTAAAAAAAGTATGACAGATAAAAAAATTGTTTGTCAAAAAATTTCAAGAGCTTGATTGTTATAATAGAGGACACTATGAGAAAAATGACAATTCAAGATGGCCGCCGCCACAAAATGGCGGATAATTTATATTTTCTTCTACTATTTTAATATTTCCATGCTGTATAAAACTATTTGAATTTTTGAAGTTTGGTGTCAAATTTGTAGTTAGATGTCACTTTATTATTATAGATGTTACCACTGATTTTAATTCTTAGTCTGTTGTTCCTTAAAACGCCTCGGAATGATCTTTGATATTTATTTAAGGGCTTCAACGCAAGTGAAGCCGCAGGTAAAAGCTAGTAGTTAATAATAATCGGTAATAATTAATTAATAATTGGTTTCAAAAGGAAGTTCAAGTCTAAACATATTTACACTATATTTACCGCTGCAGCTTGGTGCAGCATATTTACCTAATATATCGTATTAACCTTACTAATATTATAAATGCGAAAGTTTTTCAGAATGTATGTTGTCATTCTTTGAAGCAAAATCTCCTGATTGGATTTGGATAAAATAATTATAACATGTTTATTATCTGGATTAACGTGTAAGTTACTTTTTACCGTGGTACATGACCCATGTGACCCATGAGAAAAGGTCGTATAACTATACGTGCCTAATATCTCGATAATGACTAGACGAAGAAAATCAAAATGGCTGCTAGAAATATACCTTCTTTATACATTTTTAGGTTTTAGAAGGATGAAAAAATAAGCCATTACGAAACGCCTGGCAGATGTGAAACATTGTGTTCATAGTAATATGCATAAAAGATAAGCTTGCGACCGGAACTAAATACATAGCATAATGAAATTAATGCCATCTACGAACAGTACCATGCACTAAGTCGAACTAACACCGCAGCCCGCTGAGTTTTGTGCGATTCATAATAGGTCCGAACATATATAACAGATGGCACTAAAATAAATACGGTGTGGTGATCACCACCCTGACAATCAGGTTTTCGTGCGCTATAGATGTTTCATATCAAAAAGCACTCTGTACTGTAAAAGTGTATACCTGATAACCTGATAAACTTTTTATAAATGCATGTAGGTAATAGATCGTTCCTTACAATAAAGTTAAATTAGACCTTTTTTCGACTTTCTATTAGAAACAGGTGCCACTGTTTCAATTGACTTAACGTCTGACCTGTTGAAAGTAAACTACGCATTACTTCACCATATACGACAATTCCCTAAACTCCTGCTCCAAAACTGGGAACCGCGGCGAATATTCCAATAAACCCATTTACTTCAATCACGTCCTTTCAACTTCCATTGGCAAACCGCCAGTAGCTGCTAACGTCACAAGTTGATGTATTATACAGATCATGCTTATCATCGTTTTAGGAATATTGGTTTTGGTTTTCTATTTCTCGTCCTTTGTAAAATGTTGAGCTTTTAGAACATCTTTCGACTTTGTAAGTCACTTTACAAGGTAGTAGAGCCAGAATTACGAATTACACTGAGGAAGTATCACCACTATACCTATTTCTATATAGTTCTTTTGCTTTTTTTGATGGAAGAGTATAAATGGCGACAGATTTCGGATAGAACTCCTTGTTCTATATGAAATTGGTAACTGATGTCCATGAGTGGTAATAACCGCTTACCATCAAATGGATTGAATGCCCGTTTTCTATTCAAAATTTCTAATTTTAATTCTATAAAAAGTATGAATAGCATCAATTAACTCTTACTCTTGCTAATGATTAACAATTTCCACAAAGATCCAAAGATTAAGTCTAGGTCTAGTCCATTCATCTAATAAAGTATACACAGTCAACAACGTTAATTATAACTATCCCTTTCAAGGGTAAGGCTAAATCTAGGAATAGCAGAAAACTTTGGCAGTTTAGTAGGGAGTTGTTGGCAGGAGGGATGGTGTTTTTCTTCATCTTTAAATACATGGTTAATAATATCTAATATGCACAAAACAAGATAATACATGGAGTATCAAGTACATATTTTTCGGGAACCAAATCAGGTCTATTTTACTCGCAAGAAATCTACTATTTTTTCTGAAAATTCCCCGGGCATGGCATTTCTTGTTAAGATATGCTTGTAGAAATTTAATCGAGTAAAAGGTGGCAGGCCACACCTATTTCTGCCTAATAACGGCAGTGTTACGCTTTGTTGTATTCTGGTCCGAAGGGTGTTGTAAGGGAGACATACTTTTCCGAGGTATTCCATCTTAATCCTCAGGGGTAGCAACGCGTCTGTGGCTAACCTTAAGTGATTACAGATGTCCATGGGCGGCAGTAGCCACATACCATCAGATGGGCTATATGCTCGTTTGCTACTTCCATATAATATAAAAAAAAAATCAATAACTAAATCAACGTTAAGCCTTAAATTAAACGAATTTGATTGTTTCTTTTGACTGACAAATTTCACAACAATGAAACAGAATGAAACAAACTGAGAACAAACCCCTAATTTTGTTCACAAGTGTACACTACCTGCAGTGATAAAGCATACATTCACTGTCTCGAATAGCAACAGTTTAAAGGTAGCTTACATACAAGTGGCTTGATGAATGTATAGTGGTCACTAAAGTTGTTAACGTGTTGCTGGCAACCTCCCAGGTGCTGGACAATTTGGGATAACACTGCAGAAACTGTTATTCCATGAACCATGAACTATATTTATTTTTCATACTTTGTGAAACATACTAACACAATTTTATCCACACATATAAAAATTAAGTCGGGTTATGGAAGTTCCGAGCTGTACATCGCATATATTTGCATAAAATAACAATATAAGACTTTAGAGCTTTTACAACTTTTCGATTTTTTGAACACGTTTGTCTGTATTTAAAAAGGATAAACTAATTTAAAAGATTGTAATTATTGGTCACATCTTGACGTAATATTTAATTAGGAAAAACCCATGTATTCTAACAAAAATATTACAATTTAAAGTTAAGTATGTTTATGCAATACGGGTGAAACCACGGGGAAGTAAGTAAATAGTGTAATTATTGTGGTCTCGTTGATGCGGCATTATTACTCCTATTCTTGTGATGATTATGCTATTATGAAGAAGGGATAATGCAGATTTAGTCGACGCATTTAGTTCATAATATCATCCCTGATTAGCAAGTGCGTAGTTGCCATGATTTCAATGAGATTTATTTCTAGGCATTCTTATAAAAATTCTTAGTGCTACAGTTCTGTCATAACCCTTTAGAACTTTAATCTATTTTCTTAAGAGATAATAAAGATATATTACCTAAGGATAAAGCTTGAACAGAGGAACACTAGCAATAATAACGTGGCTAATGTTAGCCATATACCTTTGTAGTGTACATAACATTTATATCCAGAGTAATCGCAACTATTATTAGGGTTGCCACATCGACTTATACCGTTCAAGATTATCTGGATGTTGCGGATGCCAATTTTTTCACATCCCCGAATGTGTATGCGAATGCAGATTTGTAAAGGCTCACATCCGCGGATATGCGAAATCTCCGCATTTGCGGATGCGGATGTGAACATTCGCAACATCCCTGCTGGATACACCTATTTCAAGCGTGAAGCAGTTCTTGCGTTTCGATGGAAGGGTGTAGTTGCCGGCTCACTTATACATGAGGATACCATCTTAGTCCTCGGTAGTGTCAAACCGAAGCTTCGGCTCCTGCTTCGGCTTCAGCCAAAAAACCACCTATAGCTTCGGCCGTAAAGGGCCGGAATTTTGGCCGAAGCTGAAGGTTTCTAGAAATTGTATTGAGATTGTATTGAGCAGAGGTAAGCTGACAGTCTTTAGCGGGCTTGCTTTCCCAGTTATGATTGATTTCACATTATTTGGAAATATTATCATTTTTATAAGTTAGAAAGTAATTTTAATTACAAATTGTTTATATATAATCAACATTAACATTTATGTACCAAAAAATTTAAATCGTTATATTATTTACTTTTAGACAATTTAGAACTGATTTTCTTATGGTTTTTAAACAATCGGCTTCGGCCGAATGTTGTAATGATAGCCCAATAAATGGATTCGGCTTCCGCTTCGGCTAAAAATCGAGCTTCAGTAGGACACTGGTCTTCGGAAATAGCAACGCATCTATGATCGACTTTAGATAGAACCTTTGTTCTATGTGAAGTTGCTTACAGATGTTTATGGACGGCAGTAACAACTTACTATCAGGTGAACTGCATGCTCGTTTGCTAGCTCAGTTTGATAAAAATATCGAGGCAATAAATATCATTCCTTATATTTAAAACCATGTTTTATTTCAATGCCACTGCTGGGTTCGTGCTTGATCCTTTTCTCATAGGTAGTGTCCCGTCACTATCAGATGGACTACGTGCTAGTTTCCTACTTCCATTTTTAATCATATTTCAACTTCATTGAGTTTCTAGTTTTACCCATAATATATAAAATTTTCATAGCTGCCAGATAATTGATAGCCGTTGAAGTATTTTTGATTCTTTTCTTTAACACATTAATGAAGCAATTTTAATGTCCTTTTTAGGAAAAAATATTACAATAAACGTTCAAGAAGTAATGACATACGATGTTTTCCAGAAGGTCGAAGAATCCAGAGAAGGATTTTTCCTTTAAAAAAGTACCTGCCTTTCTTTACGAATATCTGTTATTAACCCCAAATAAGATCAGTCTTACCTGAGGTTGGCCACAAATGCATTGTTACCCTAAAGACCTAAGTTGCAACGCCTCGGATATGTATGTTTCCCTTAGCAACCCTTTCGGACCAGAACACAGCTGCGCTTAAAACTGTTATTAGGTAGTAAATAAGTAAGACGGTGGTGCCTTTATAGTCTAACCACAAAGGGACCTTCATTCTATCACAAAAAATGTATAAGAACGCAATATCATTAACTAAAAGCAAACACTGTCAGCCCTGTGTCAGGCTCTGGCGGTATGATTGATCGCACCTGCTAACCTCGACCTTGGACAGAATTACCGTTACGTTAGTTGCGAGCGATGCCGGCGATTTGTTGCGCGTGTAATGTCTCCTTACATTACACAAATGTAATGTTACAATGTAACATTACAGCCGAACAAATATTCACGGGACATACAGATATACACGGGAGTATTTAACTTCGATAACTACAGATATTGCGGATATACGTAAAATCTTGGTAGACATTTTATTACAATTTTGAAGTAGCAAACGAGCATACAGTCCATCTGATGATAAGTGGCTACCGCCGCCCATGATCATTTGTAATCAACCCCAGATAAGATGAGAGTTTTACTTGAGGTTGGCCACAGATGTGTCGCTACTCCTGAGGACTAAGTTGGAACGCCCCGGATAAGTATGTCACCCTTACCACAACATTCGTATCATAACACAGCGGTGCTTAACACAGCTGTTGTTAGGTAGAAATAGGTGTGGCTGTGGTGCTTCTGCAGTAACGAAGGAGTCTACCAACTTCTAATGCATGACAAGCTAAGTCAGTACAAAAGTTTATAGGTTTGACTCATGTTCATCTACTTTTAATAGGTGAAGCAAAAATATACGATCCTTTTTTAATAATAATACTACGCTATAATTAAGTGGTCGAAAGGATAAGAAGTAGACTGAAGATATAAAGATAGAAAATCTTTTCCTAATGTGCTTAATATAAATGTAAGCTTGTGCAGCAGTTGCTGTACACATATAATTTCTACGAACTGTTCTGTTCTGTCACATGTTTCTGCTACGATAATCAAAGGCATGATTTTTGTTCCATTTAGAATTTTCTTTCCAGGAAAAAAGGTTCATATTTGTTGCTAATGCAGTACGAAGTTGAACATGCTACAGCTGAATTGAACCAATTATTTTTTTCTTGTAACAACAGTTATCTTTGTTAGCGAAAATGATTTTACTTTTGCCTTCATGTTTTTCTATTTTGTTCTATGTTTAAATAACATTTTCACGTTTCGTTTTTTATCTTCGTGATAGTTCTTTATTTTTAAAAGTCTGAAAACAAAAAGAACACATACTTTTTATACCTTGTATAGTCAACCCATTTTTGTCCCACTGCTGGGCACGGGTCTTAAAGTGAGAGTTTTAGGCCATAGTCCACCGCGCTGGCCAATTGCGAAATGGTAGACTTTATGAACTCTTTTTTTTTAGAGAACTCTCAGGTCTGTGGGTTTCCTCACGATGTTTCCTTCACCGTAAGGCAGTGATAATTAATTTCTAATACGCACATCATCTTTTAGAAAAATCAGTGGTGCGTGCCTGGGATTCGAACCTCGGACCCTCGATTGAGAGACCATTTTGCAACGATTAGGTATCACTGCTATCTATCTATATATTTTTATATCTTAGTTAGGCTTAAATAATGACTAACATAGAATGTTATTTGAATATCGATTCTGGTCTAATGCGAATTCATAGAATTGATCAACATTTTATTCATGCGAATAGTAACAAAACACAAAAACGTAAATTTTACGAGAGACCCTGGTAAAAATTAAACTATAAATAAAGCTTTTTGTTTTTGAATTTTTAATTAATCATGTCAAATAATGGAAATTCAAAAGCCATTAACCATACTTGAGTTAGAACACAAAAATCTCAATTCTTTAATATTAAATATTTCACTCAAATTGATTTTGAATTGTGTGTTATTCAATGCAGCGAATTTTGTTTGACCGCATATGACAATTAATTTCTAATACATACGCATTTACTTTGAAAAAGCTGTCTCCATTC